>JAQFZW010000728.1:0-44577 GCA_034687055.1 Heteromurus nitidus | reverse complement strand
TACAGCCTTTTGCTATCTCAAGCTAACATCGAAAAAGTGATATCTAATGTCATATCTTCTGCTTCGATAGCATACCTCTTTTTCTCAGAATTGAAAATATGGTTTTGGCTGGAAGAGTCGAGACCCGTAACACAATTACATATTATCATGCCTTCCACACCGACGTAATTCAATTTCTCTTTAAATTAACCAATACGAGATAGGAGGAGGATAGAGAGAGAGGCACAAGCAGAAAAAAACGCTGAGTGCTCTCCTTTCTCATATCTTCCTTCCAAACTTGAAAGATACAAGACGACTATGTACAAGCTAGTGAGTACTAGAAGGCCGAAACGATGTTAGCTAATTATAAGCAAAGATCCCAGAGGGAAAGGCGAAGAAAAAAATCCTCAAGGTAAAGTGAATTTTGTTAGAAACGTGTTCAGGAAATGGAGTAAAAATACTCCCTAACGGCACACTCTCTCTCCACACATACAACATGCGTTCCTTTCTCCAGGTTGGAGTCTTATTGTTCCAGCGTTTTCTCTTGCACGCAACAACACAACGGCAACCTACACACGAGTACCTAAGGTACACGGGCAGTTATTAATCAACTCATATATTCCTGCCCTCCTCCCGAAAAAAATCCAGAAATGTAGAAAAAAGGTGAATCAAGTTCATATTGTTTTTTACAAGCCACACACAAGAAAAGGAGTTGTAGTAATGTCTTAAGAGATGATAATGATAACAAATATATCGATAAGATGATGATGTTGATGGGAATACGTGTCTGGTCTGGTCATGATCCCAAAGGCAGATAGCCTTTTTTTCAAGACAGACACAGGAAAAAAAATGCACAGAATCGGAGTATTTTTCATTAATCATCCTTCCCAAAAGGAGCAAAAATCTATAAGAAAACGGAGGAAAAGGGGGAAATCATTTTCAGCTGAGAATGAGATGAAATTTATGATAAGATGATATGACCCGTGCAAATACAAAATGCAACTAGCTTCCTACACACTTCCCCTCTGGAATCCATACAGTTTTTTCCTCCTATTTTTCTCTCTCTGAGAGAGAGCTGAAAGGTGGGTGTAATTCATCTCACTTCATCTGAAAGCAATAAACGATCCAATAGAGATCGCCGGAGAGAGTCTTAGAAAAACAATGCAATGCGAGGCAGGGAAAAAGTGCAACCTCTTCTCTCTGGTGTGAACCATACAGTCATTATTTTTTCTCTCTCTTCTACTTTATTGTTATTACTAGCATACCAGACCACCACCTCCAAACTTGAAGTCAAGAGTCACGAAGAGAGAGAGAGAGAAACGCGAGCGTCTGTTCATGACGTGTATTGTGTATGCCACGAAAACGAGCTTCCAATTCCAGTCATTCATCAGTCTTCATCCTTATTTTCTCTTGGATCGTAAAATATATATACGCACAATTTTGCTCTCTCTCTCTCGGATAAAAGCGAGTGTTTTTATAGGTATACTTTATGTTGAGTTTTGTACTGGTTTTCTCAAGGTCTAGGTCGTTCATTCCAAAAGAGATTAAGGCAGAGAGAGAGAGAGAGAAGGGAGTGAGGAGAGAAATATAACGAGGAAATAAAGTAAAATTACTGAATCAATCTTGTCAAGTAATAAAGTTTTTTTCTTCGTCTTCTCCTCCATCGACATATTACATCAAGCGAAGTTATTTTTTGTTGGAAAAATGACTTGTTCAATACATATTTTGTATATGCAAGGAGCAATAATAATATATCTTGTCTTTCAATCTTCAACGAGTCATCACATCACCATCACCATCCTCTGAAAGGAACATTTTTATTTGATATATGCCTCGATTTTGAAAGTAAGATGTATGATCGTCATCATCATATCAAGACATTTTCAGTGTGTGGCTTAAGGAGAAGTGAATTGGTTCTCTCCGGATGAAATCATTTTCATTATGATTATCATATTTCGTCCTGTGTTCCACGGAGGGAAGATGACGACGATGACTTGTTTCTAAAAACAAGTGAACTCGTCTTCAAATCATGTGTTGAAAATGAAAGGAGACATTATAGCTTTTTGTCTATGTTCACGGTACACTATTTTAAAGGAGAATCTTTCACCCAAACGTAAAAAAGGGAAAAACGACTTGTAATAATAATAATGGCCAAATAGGTACTTATTTCTCTCTCCGCTCTTTTCTAACGGACGGACACACACTTTATTAGGATCAAAGGAATGAAGGTGGACCGCCCTTTCTTACATCAATTTTCTCTCTATCAGATCAGAGAGTGGAGATGGTGGACCATATTTAAACAATGTTGGCATATAGCTTCATTAAAATAGACTTGCTTCTTCTCTCCATACTCATCACTACACAGTTCATAAGCTACGCCTTAATAAGAAGTCATGAGGTTCTTCCTTGATTGTTTATTTTGTTTCAAAGCCAAAAAAACTTTCAAACTCAACCTATGGCTACCTTATCATTTACAATCTGATAAGGGATATCACATCGCATCACATACATTCAGCGCGTCATCTCATCATCATAAAGAAAAGACGAAAGAAGCGAATAAAAAGTATAAAAATCTCTTCTTTTTGCTGGCAACTCATTTAGAAAGGAGAGACCACAGAGCTCCCCTCATTTTTACTTTCTTGTGGTTTCACCTTGTTTTCTTGGATTCATTATGAACAGAGAGAGAGAGAGAGGACGAAAAAAGTCAAGTAGAAAAAAGTAGATACAATTTTTTCCTCGTAAGAGGATAGTTAATCTTGAGTCGAAATGAAATGAGTGTGTAAGACACAAATGTTAAAGGAAGACGCATGGTTTGCTCTTTTTCCTTCTGATCTGAACTGAACTCTTGAAGGATATGCAATGTGATGTGCAATTACTCATGGATTCTGTGTGTGGTGTACTGTGTACCCCTCTCCACTTTTCAGTTGCTACCTTCTTCTCCTCTCCACTTTCTTCTTTGGCTAAAAAGTTATTTGGACCAGTGAAGCAAAAAGTGATCTCTGAGAGTTGGACGAAATGAGCGTAATATGATGATCAAGTTGAAAATGTGATCTTGATGATGAGGATGACGAGGATGATGATGTTTTTTCCTCCTCGCTCATATATACTTGATCATGCTAGGCACAGTTCATTGGATTGGAATCTGGAATTTCGGTCCACTTTTTTGTGGATTTGGATGAAGGTTTGTCGAAGCCACCACACATTCACAGATTCTCTCGTTGAAACATAATGACTGGAACAAGCATGCTTGTGAGTTGTGACTTGCGTACTTTTTTCTCCCTATTTGATCTTGATCACATTCACATATCCCATAAACCCAAGTTGAACATGCATCATCAACCACCACACATCATCAACATGAGCGAGCAGAGAGTGAGTGTATATAGAAGTGCGGGTGAATCTCACAAAACCACTTGCACAAGTGGAGGAGAAGAAGAAGCAAAAAAGCATATTATATTTTACTCATCAATCTCATCTCACCTTCCTTCCCCCACACACAAAAATTCTATAATGAGACGACGATGGGGATCACGCGAATATCTTTCATACATTTTCTCTCTTCATCATCAACACACTTCAAAAAGAATGTGTGAATTTCTCTGTGAAAACTATTTTTTTGAATGAGAGTAGAGGAGAGGAGTAGAAGTAGTCCGGAGTCGCCTCATCATGTTCACGCGATCAATCCAGAATTGTGGTTGACTATTGAATGGTTGATTGCATTATCTCCATACGCTCTCGCTCCACAGAGTGTTTTAATAATGGCGAAAAGTGTTCCAACTTGCCACTCATTAATCAAATCGGGGATATGGAAAAGGATGTGCTCACATCGACTACACACTTTATAATAGTTCTACTTTTCCCACCGAAATGGATGACTTGGCCAGGCCATAGCTAGAGAGAGTAGAGCAGAGAGAGATTCTTTCGTGATGGGATGATGCTCATCTCCTATCCACAACCAGAGTCAAGTGGTTTTCCCTTAATTTTATCCCCAATATCCACTCTGAAAAAACATAACGTTTTTTTCACTCTCCAACATTTTTTTTCGCATGTAGAAAAATGCTTGAGTTGGGTAGATTGCTACTGTATTATACAATTTATATATATTCTCCTGCTCAGAATTATTTTTTTTGAGAGAGAAAACTGCCAACTGCCTATCCCATCTCCATACATAATCTATACACGCACACGTATACAGCTTATAGCTACAACTACATAAGCTCACGATATTTTTTATGAACATATGGAGTGAAATTTATTGATGCGGAGAATATTGGATTTTCTGCGGAGATAGGAGAGAAGTGAAGCATTCATGTGTGCAGCATCTACCTTGATACATATTAGTTATTGATCGCTCTTGTGTTCGCAGATGGGAAAAATATGATGATGATGATGGTGGTGGTGATCAGGACGATGATGATGATCATGATCATCATCATCGTCGTCTTTAGAACTGTTGCAGGTTGCAGGAGAAAAAGGGAAAAACCTGCTGACCCTCCCTCCCTTTATTGCATTTCATAATCCAAATGTATATTCATAAACATAAAGCTCGAGGTCCGTGTGGCAAATATACATTCTCCACTCTGTCCTCGTCCTCTTCTCATAATCTGTCTTCCAAGAAAGCGATTCGTAGTCTTATTACAGGTGTGCATTTTTCTCTCCCTCCAGCTCCGTATTTTTGTATTGGTTTGTGAGTTCTCGGTGTATGTATTGTGTACAGGTAGTAGCGGGGTAAGATTGAGGAGATGGAGCAAGCGATAAAATATTTTTTCATGGTTATTATTACACCTCTCACTCAACTCACCTTTATTATCCTCATCATAATCATCACATCACTCGAGAGAGACTCTTCGATGAGTTGCTTGTTTATGAGCACAAAACAGCTATCATTATCGCTCCCTTATTATACAAACTTGCTCCGGACTCGGGGTTTAAATTACTCATTCCTCCAGTTTAGAAAAAATCTGTGAAGAAAATAATATAAAGCGCTGCAGAGTCGAACCTTAAATGGGTTGCTTGTTTCGTTAAAAATATATGTGCACCCTAATTTATTCCAGTATCCAATTCAATGAGAGGCACAAGTGCATTGCTTCATAAAAGAAGAGAGAAATTATCAATATTTATAACAAGACCAATTCTGGTCATCTCAAAAAATCATTTGCATTTTTTCTCTCTCGTCTTCTGAATTCTTCTATTGATCTCTCCTTTGAAGAGACAAAAACACATTTGTAAAAGTGAGCACGCAAACCAATTACACTTTTTTTAGCAGTGAAAATATATATGCCCATTCTAAATAGGTGGGGTATGATGCAGAACATGTATGTACTCATGCATTTTACATTTATGTACAATTTTTGGAAGGAGATGAGCGTTTACTGAAGGAGCTAGAGGAGAATATATAAACAGAGTCGGAATAATAACAATAATTTTTTGGAGTTGAGTTGCATCTCTTTGGTTAAAAAGAAGAGGAAGAAAGTGCGTGCGTGAAGGATGCTAACTTTTTTTTTTGAGCCGATGTTAATACAAAATACAACGCATCGAATATTTTTTTCTTCAGTTTTCGTGTCGAATGTAAATGGAAGCTAAAAGAGTAACGCAATGATGATGATGGTTGATGGTGTAATAACAATAATGGTAATAATCATAATCATAATAAATGATGCGCTTGCTGTGCCACATGTAATGTTTGGGGAAATGGTTGATGCACCCTCACACACTCATAGGCGGAACGCATGCAATGCAGTCAGTGCGAGAGATGCAATGCAACAATAAAAGGTAGGAAATAGAAGGCATCTTTTTTCTAAATGCAGTACGTAGAAGATGATGCAAGTGAACTGGACACGGTACATCCACATACACACACTCACGGATCACTACGCATTGAAAATGTGTGGCTCTCCTTTATTTCATCGTGGTCGTCAGTCAGGTCAAAAGCATCATCAAGATCGAATAGAGACTATTTTTTCTTGTGGAACTACTTCGTATAAAAAAGTAGTATATAGTTGGTCTTGGTATACCTTTTGTTGTCTTTTTTCTATTTTTTTCTTCATTTCATAGTTTAGGGTTTCAGTAGTGGTTTTGGTTTGATGTGGTCAAGTCTCTCTGGTGAGCAAGAAAAATAAGACGGTTTTTATATAAAGATGGCTTTCCTGAAGCAAGATCAAGTTTTTAGAGAGAGAGACCGATGCTCAAACAGAAAAACCGTCATTCTTCCCAAGCATGTAGCCAACTGGATAAATATCTTCAAGTGTTCATGGACCAGGAAAAAAATACATGAAGATTTTTCTTGTTAGAAGGATGCCACCATCATAAAAAAACGTTGCGTTTTCGCTTGTGTGTTTAGTTTAGATGAGATGCAGGACAGACTCGAGCGGACAAATGCATCCAAGAAATGTTGGATGCTGAAAAGTCGGAAGAAGAGAAGGAAAAAAGTAGTAGGCACAGGTTAAAAAGCTGTAAAAAGTCGCTGGGAAAAAACTGGTTTTGTTGGGAGAAGTTGGATTGGAAGCATAATTCGAAAGAGAGCAAAATGCATTGCTTGATGCAAGCTTCTTACAAGATTCGAAGGTAATGCTTACGCAATGTAGTGCAGGAGTTTACTGGAATGCTTTAGGGTGGAAAACTAAAATAAACTTGTAACAATAGTTTCATAATTCGACGTCGGTTAACTTATTTATTAATGGCGACGAGTATGTTTAATCATACAGATATTTGTCCCACTTGGTTCGTACCGTAATCTGTTTTCAATAAGCAAATGACGTGTTACCTCCTGATCATGTCGCGTCACCATATCTCACACAACACCATAATCACAATAATATTTCAAGATTAAAACAGCGACATTTTGTATTCGCCTTTATACCTGAGTTTCTCCCATAATCATTTTTATACGAGAAGTTGACATTTTGACATTTCTTCTCATCGTCAAAGAGAACTAGATATTAAAGCGTGTTTTGAATAGTAGTAGCGGAATCCCATCAGTTTCTCCCTTTATTGCCCACTTAAAGATGTATTTACAAATGTATATTCTGATTGATACGATCTGACAATAAGTCACTGATCTATTATAAGATGGGATATTATTTCACCTGATGCTTCTTCACAGAAAATGAAAATGAAACGTGTTATTTCTTATTTGTCCATATAAAAGATACAGAGAGATTCCTCTTTTTGACTCATGACGGGAAGACAATGTGACATTTTCTTAAACGAATTCGTATCCCAAATATGGAAGAAAACAGATAGTGTTCCGTTTCACTGGTGCATAGCACAACACGAACATGACATGAGAACATGAGCAGCATACACCTCGTGTAAAGGTGTATTATTCCATGTTCCATTCCAAGTCCAGCTTTGTAGTGCATGTATATATTTTCCGCCTTGTCGGTAAAACGTATAAACATCATCATCAAGATAAAGGAAAGGGATTGAATGCAATATATAAATTTCCCATTTGAATTCCTTTCCCGTTTATTGCATTGTGTCTTTCTCATTCTCAACTTCTCTCGTGCAATCATGTTTAAAAGGAGAGAGAGAGAGTTCAATCCACCTTTTATTGGGAGTGAGTGAGAGGGAGAATTGCCACCGTGTGTCATACGTATGCCACCTCCATTCTCATTTTCTTATTGCCTTCCACTTCCACTTCCACCCATTATTTACTAAGGAGTCGCGTCGTCGTCGTCCTCGTCTCCAATGCACCAGGAAACGTGGAGAAAACGAAACAGTAATGAGGGACAAGGCTTCTAGATTTCTATCTATTCACTTGACTTGATCGAAAAAGATTTTCTCTCTCTCTCTCTCTTGGTGCGTTTTCTGTATCTACATACATCCTCCAGAAAGGATAGAAGAGGAGGAAATGCAAAAACGTGCTTTGATGCATACAAATTTTTATTATTCTCCCTTCTCCAGAGTAGCCTTGAACATGAACAAGAAACGTGGAGGATAAAGAAGTGAAGTAGAAGCATTTCTCTCGAGCAAAAAATATACCCTTCCTCCATTGCCAATGATGACTTCCAACTTCCAACTTTTTCTCTCAACGAGCATTTGCACTCATTTTAACCTGACTCGAGCCTTCTCATGAAAATGGCATCATTTTCTCGGCAAGCAAAAGTCATAAAAATACTTTTTTATATATGCAATCTCTCTCTCTCTCTCTCTCTCTCTCTCTGCATAACTCCCAACTTTGTCCAGCCACAGCGAAAAGCCGTACTGAAATGAAAGGAAATGAACATGAGGACATGACACAACAGGCCCAAATGGCAGAGTCCACACCAAGACCAGCCGAAACCAAACCACATCAATTTCCTCCATCCACTCCACGTGTACACAAATAAATGGCGAAAAGAGAAATGTATTAATGTCGTTTCCTCCATTGAAATACTTATCCTTGTTCTTGTTTTGTTTTCCCCCTTTAATTTTCTTCAAAGTCAATAGCAATAATAGTTACACGATATTACATATATTTTCAGTGCTCACTTGAGTTTTTCCAAGACAAGCAAACAGACATGAAGACACTAACGGGAAAATCCATAGGAAACATATGTTTCCAAAAAAACTAAATGGATAAGTATTATGTCTCTCCTCTCTTTTTTTGGCGTGCGTGATCGTGACACCTGAAACGACTGCATATTATGTCTTTTGCTTTTTTTAGAGAAAACCCTACACTACTAACTTTGGCCATAACAGTAATAGAGAAAATGATGATCATGTGATGTGCTAGTGACTGATACGATGTCAACATCAATAACCCTCTCTCTTTCTCTCTCTCTCTCTCTCCCAGCCCCGTACCTGACCTGAGAACGACGAACGACACTATACGCTTCTTTGGGAAAAAGGAAAATGTGTTTCACTCTTTTTATGAGATGTGCCTTGTAATTCTCCTCTGACTCTTCCAAAGATAAATGCCAATAATGCCTGTGACATGTCCGATGTGAAATGGTTGTGCTCTCGGTGCACTAACAAGCTTTCTTGGAGGGATCCAAGCGAAAAGCGATCCGGATTGGATTATTACTTTTTTCTCTCTCTGGAAGCTCAGAGCTAGACACTACACACCACCACGTTGCGTTGCTGATTGCAACTTTTTTTTCCTCTCTCTCTCTCCAGGATTCAACCAATTTTTATTGGCCTATTCGTATTCCTTGACGGAGGTGTGCTCGTGTACACTACGAACCCGCCGCACACGTTGCATCCTCCAACATGGGAGTTTTAACGTTACGCATCAATGTCTCAATTTGACGATCCAAGGGAGAGAGAAGCGGAAGAAGGCACAAAATGTTAATATCCACCAATTTTTCAACTGATTGTAAGAGTCAGAGAAAGAGAGAGATCATTGCTCTTTTCTCCGTTTGGGGAATATTATTTGCGGGACGAAGGATACTAGCAAAAAAAATATGTGTACACATTTGAACCCTTATATAATATAGTCTTCCTCTCGGTCTTAAAGGAAATTGATGTCCATCATATTTTTTTTTACAAAAAATAGTATATAACGCTACAAGTTGGATTTGGAAGGAGAGTAGTTTTTTGTGGTGGAAGGAGAGCGAGTATAAGGGATTACGGGATTATTAGGAATAATTTGAAACACGAGATGTGGACTAATGGGTCGCATCGCACAAGCCAAGGGAAAAAAAACTTTTTTTTTGTTGGGAAAGACAGAAGGCGATCTGGGATATGATCCTCAATCACTGCAATCAAGAAAAAAAGAAGGGAAAAAGTAGGACATGATCAAGACGAAGACGAGGGAAAAGAGTTAAGTAAAAAAAGTGTATCCTCATCCCTGATCAATGTTCATCACCATCTTACTACAAAGAAGATGTTATATAACTAGATGCCTAAAGACTCGAAGGACCAAAAAATATACTGAATCCTCTCTTCTCCTAAACTTAGATTTCCTTGTGGCGTAGCGTAGAGAGGTATCCAGTTGCGAATCCGAATGTGAACCCAAAGCCCCCCCCCCAAAAAAAAAAAGAAGAAGTTTTCTTCACGAAAAAAGAAAAGGATTTTTGAGAAAAAGAGAAAGACGCACACACATAGCATAGCTATGCTTATATGTGACATATGTGATAGATATACGATATACGATATGATGCGATATTGACTCTGACTTTCTTTTTCGTATTCCTCCATCGTCCCATTCTCGTATGTAAAATGACGAGACTGGTTTTTCCTCCAACTTTTCCTCTGATCTTTCTCCTTCTTTCACTCACACACGAAAAAAATATACTTTATGCCTTCCAATGCCTTATAGCAAATTCAGAAAAGAGTGCTCTTTTTTTTAAAAAAAAATATGTCACCCGATCCATGCTCGTTTTTTTGAGGTAGGTGGGGTAACTGAACCGGAAGAATTATACATATAACTCTGATTCATATACGCTATGATTACTTATGTTGATGTTATGCCCAAGTCTATTTGCTTTCTCTCCTTTTATCCCGCATGCCATCATCATATCATATGACTTTCACCCGGGTCTGTTCTTTTTGTGTGTGTGAAAGTCACCCGGATATTATCACGCTCTCCTCCTCACACATTACCTACACTCTGCGAGAATAAAGAATATTTTTTTGGTGGAGAATGCGAATGTGATGCCGATAGGATATTAGGTATGTGTCCTACTTTATCCCATAAAATATGTGGAGCAAAAGAGAAGAAGAAAAAAAATTCTTCCTCTCTCTCTCACACACACACACCGCTTTCCATTCCACCACTGCTGCAGTAGTGTGAAGAAAAGCAAACTTTCTCCAGACGTGATAATAGAGTTTACAGCGCACTACTACTCCTCACGGTGTTATTATCACAAGGATAATATGCGTGTCATAATGTGTGTGCCATCTGGAATCGTAGTTACATGTGTAAAAATGTACGCACTTTTCACCCATCAATCCGCATACTCTTCTCGAGTAGAGCACAAGGAACACACAAATGTGAGCCATTCAGTGTCACACCATCGACTATAATATGCGCAAAAGGTATTATTATATTTTCTCTGTGCTAATACGAGAGGAGTAATGTGAGAGTCCTTTAAAAATAGTCTGTTTACTTTTCCAGCAAGTCGGAGAGAGTATAATAATGCTCCAGAGGGTACTACCATTTTTTTTGCACGAGAGAAGGAATGAAAAAAAGAAGGTCGATTTTTTTGAGGAAGACGACGCAGAAGGTTGCTCCATTTTTTACGACATGCAGACTGCAAAAATAGTCGCATATAAAAAGGGGAAAAGGAGAGAGAGAGAATTCTTCGCTGAGGATAAGGAGATGTGATGTAATTCGAGTTGACTCTGTTTACATCAAAGATATTTATCCATGTCACTTGACTTGACTCTACTGCTCCAGAAAGAAAAAAACTGTATCCACAATCTACATCCATCCACCTTTTCTTGAGGATGAGAAGAAGACTGCGAAGGAGGTGGTGGGATGAGGGAGGTGGAGAGCAGCAGTGTATGTGTGCAGATATGAAGGTATTGATTCAAAACCAGGAGGAGTGAGAGAGAGTCAGAGTGAGATGCACAACGGGTCTCTCTCTCTCCTTCCAGATTAGTTTCTTGGAGAAACGTGTAAAAACTAATGGAGTGTCCATTTTCACAACATTTATTCACGTACAAAAGAGTGACGGAGTGCAGTTTCCATATTATACGCTGCTGACTCGCCTGATATATTAAGGTTTCCAAAGTGAACGTCAGAGAGACCAGACCCAGAAGAGAGCAATACGATTTTTTATTGGTTCCCGTCATGAAAAGAGCAGCACATGTCTTTGAAACGTGGCGTAACCCTAATATCGTATATATGCGGCGCAAAAAGGAAAATGTCAAAACTTGGGGGAAGGCGCACATTAAAAAACTCTCTCTCTCTCTCTCGCTCCTCTTTTATGCACCTTGAAACAGCATATTTCTCTGCAGCTCCTACATTCTCCATAGTTGTAAAAAATACTAAATAATATGATGGGAAGAAGCACATCATAATTTTCTCCACCAAGAGAATGTCAGAAGTCAAGAGAGGAAACACCGTTCCTTACTTATCACTCCTCTGGTCTGCTTTTTCCCGTTCGAGTCCCGTCCAGAAAGGACAAAATGAGTGGAGCTCTACTTGCTACAAGGAGAGAAAGATGTGGAGAGAAGCATTTTCATATCACGATTATCATCATCATCATCAAGCTCACATACACTAGTCTTCTCCTCTCTCTCTCTCTCTCTCTCTTCCCCGACGATGAATGCATTTTCACTTTCACACGTTCGCTACGCCAAGTCCCATTCATTTTACCTAGGAACGACGTAATAAATGGCGAGCAGGGAAAATAACTGCCGACCAAGCAACCTATTACACGAGTCCCTCTGTCTAACTCTCTCTAGCACACACACAGAACATAGTTTTGTTGTACATGCTTCCAGTCGAAGAAGAACCAGAGGGGATAGAATGCATATATTCTAATACTCGTTTCTCCCAGAGAAAAAAAATATGTGGATGGAACCATCTAAATATATATTAACGAATGGGTGAGCGCCACTAGTATTTCCTCTCTTTCTCCTTTTCTCCCTCTCTCTTTCTCTTCCCGAATAAAAATGGGAGAAAAAGGAATTTCTTGCTTGTAATGTGTAATGTGCGAGTGTGGTACTCCTTTGGAATGTCCACTAAGCAAAAATATGTATTCTGCAAGGCCAACCTATCAACTTCTCTTTTTTTGAAAGAGAGAAGAAGAAAAAAACTTCTTCTTCGGCTTCTCTCTGCTTTTCATTTGAAAGTGCAGCTATTCAATAGATTCTTTTCGTGTTTTGTACTTGTGCTGCAAGGGCAAAACTCGAGTTTCGTGGAGAACTGAATGGAGAGAGCGAGATGCGGATCTATGAGGAAGCGAGCTACATTTTACGTATGTTTTTTTCCAACGTTGAGGTGTGTATGTGTTTTGTAGAGTCGAAGAGAAAGAGAGGATTCAATAAAGAAAATTGTAGAGTTTTTGGGAAAGTTGGAGTTTTTCTCTCATTAAGCACCTTGTATTCACGCCACGCACAAGCGAGCCACACCAGAGAGGAAAAGTTGGATGCATTCATGGCATGTTCGAGCGGCTCCGAGTCTTAAACTTAACTTACTCTGTTACGGAAAAAGGAGGACGGCAGAGAGGTGAATTGTGAGTGAGGGAGAGGGAGTGAAGAGGGGCATACGTGTGCGAGTAATAAAAGGCAAGTTAGTAACGCACAAATCAAGACATCATGTTCCAAGGAAATGGGTGCAGGATCTGCAATTTTTCAATTAATTTCTTCTCTTGAGCGTCGTTTTCCCTTGTTGGTGGTTGGAAGAAAAAGAAATTAGGAAGGAGTTTATGGTGTGAGTTGCAACCAATCCATATTCCATTGCAGAATACTAACGGTTTAAGTGTCCACCAAAATCGAAGGTACAAAAACGTTCTGAATGCTTTATCAAGTTTATCGTTAAATGTGCTCTATTTTGAAGTTGTTTGAAATATTTTAAATCGGGAACATGTTAAAAGTAGAAACAGATTTGGCATTTCACGTATAGCGTAATAGCATATTGAAAAGCCAGAAAAAGTTACGAAGATCTTTGAAGCTTATTCAACTGACGGAATGAATCCTCGTCATCATGTACTCTTCCTCAAGTAAACTATGTGTTCATAAACCTTCTTTTAAATTTCAACTCACTTTTTCAACGATTACATTTGCATTAATAAACTCGCTGATTTCCAACGATATTATTCATGCAAATGCAACATGTAGATTGTTTTTGTGCATCGCATTATCCCCATCCCCATTTAGTTCTCTTCTTCTCACTAATTATCAACAGATTTTTGTTTTTCGTGCGCCGACAGTTTCAGTTAACAGTTTGGCACTTGCCGTTCATCCTTATTTATTGCCGTTCTCTTTTGTATGTTTTTTCTTTTGAAGAGACGAAACGGAAAACGGATTTTCTTTTCGTCGCAGAGAGACATGCATGCATAAAATACACATCTTTAAACAAGGAGCAAAATAAGAAACAGTTTCACGAGGAGATGAATGTGTTGACATCATTTTAAGCAATGCAATATGCTTGTGTATCCCATCTCACAAAGAAGAAATCCTTGAGCAAAAAAACAGTCTTAAGGTTCAGTGGAAAAACTATCCAATGCATCATTGTCATCACATCACACAAGTAAACAAGAGGGAAAAGGGTTACATCGACTCGACGAAGGAGAAAAAAGTTTTTGAGATAATTATTTCTCACATAATCATTGCATGGCGATTCCTTCACTAGAATGCGGAGAGATAAAGGGTCAGGCGAAACAAGCGCCAGTTGCATATTTTTCTACTCACATCACATCACAGGTACATCTGTTGAAGAAAAGAAGCCTCCTCTTTTTTCACCTTGTTCGTTACTTTTTTCAAGAGATTTTTCCTGAGAATAGAAGACAGTCAGAAACAATTTTCAAAGGAAAAAAACTTGACTTTATTCGCCAGATGTTTTAGGTTACAACTTGTGTATTATGCAGAGAGAGAGAGAGAGATGCAAGTATTTAAACATGACTACACACGTCTCCTCTCTTCTTCTCCGTCTGGACTTGAAGAAGAAGATGCACGATGATTGTGTTGAGTAAGCAAAGTTACAAAACGAGTTGGACTTTTAGATCAAGGCTGGAGAGAGATGCAAGAAGCTGAGCGTCGTATTGTCAAGTTGTTGTTTTTTAGTATGCCACTTCACGTGTGCAGTGATGCATATCTGAATAGGCATAAGAAACAAGAAGCTTCCCCAAAAATAAGTTAGTCTCACTTGGCTAAGGTACCTCCAGACTTCTGTGTGTGTTGTCCCAAGTAGTTTTTTTCTTTTTCAAGGATTCATTCCTTCAAGCACAATTTTTTTAAAGCTCATCCCTATGAAAAATATTTATGCTCGTTTGTGTTTCGATCTTGTTATTCTGAGGAAAAAATGCATCATTAAATCTTCGTGTGTTTTATGCATTTTCTTTGAACCAGTAACAGGATCTCTCTCTCTAAAGTTGACTCTCAACACGGTGGGTCGTTTGATGACGCAAAAGTGATCTCTCGTCTCCGAAATTAAAACTGTTTTTATATTATTAACGAGAGAAAATGCATGTTTTTGCCCTGATTTCCCAATACTAAACCAAAAAAAATTGTGATCTGTTTCAAGGTCTTTTTTCCGTTCAGCACTAAAACTGGTCTGGCCTGGTCCTGGTCTCCCAACAATATTACAGGAGACAAGGATCTTCTTCTCTCTGAAAATTGACTTGGCTTGGATATATGTTCGATTACGATTTGATAACGGTACAAATTTTTCTAGAGCTATGTTACGGTCATCATCATCCCATCCCCAATTTATTATACTCGACCATCAGACAAAAATCTTTCTTCATTTCTCAACAGCTGGGATATTTAAGTGTAAATGACTGGATCAACCCGTTTTCACGCTCAGAAAATACTTTTATAAAAAAAGTCCCCCTTATCCCACACGGCTCAGATATCCTCCTCTCTTTTGCTAATAACTACGATTTTCTTAAGTAAATTGAAAGGAATTAGCTGCAGAGAGGCAGGTTTTTACGATTTCATTTTATTTCACCTTTAGACTAGATGAGAGAGATCTACAGCAATGATGATGATCGGAGAGAGAAAAAAATGAATTCAAAATGTGCTGACTTATTTTTTTGTGATAAAATGGAATCCTGCTCTTTTTGACTAGGGAATTCAATATCTTCTTGGAAATGTGAGCAAAGGAGAGTCCCAATCCCATCTCACGTAGAGAACAAACAAACAGCATTTTTTTATACTAGAAACCCTTCTGCTATGCCCATCGACACCGCCGCCACCACCACCACTACCACCTGTTCATCAACTTTTTTTTAACCCTTATTCACATTATCATCATTGTGCTCTTTTAAACGCGCATATTATTCCCCATTTGAAAATTTGTTATAGATCTTGCTGTGGTTTCGTTTTTTCCTTTAACTTTAACCGTTTCGAAAGAAATGTATACACGCCTCAACCAAGTTTATAAGCCATCGTCAGATGAGCTTTAGGAAAAAAGAGCAGTTATAAAGTTGAAATGTATTAACAGATTACATTGCATTATTCATTAGAGTTCATCATTTTTTTAAAAGTTGGTTTGTGCTTCAACTCCAACTTGAACGCACTTTGCGTATGTACGTCGCATATCTGCGTTAGCAATCAAAACCAGAGTGGAAGTGGAAGACACACTCTGCCAAAATGTAATCCAATGTCAAGATCATTTTTTTCTTCTCTTCTCTAAATGCTCCCAGCAGATCCACTTTATGATATCCACTAGGATCGGTATGCTTGTTATATGCGTACATGCAACTAGCAATAATATGTCACTGTCTTGTCTCCTCGCATCTCATCTTTCAAACATGAGAGATGAACAAACGAGATAGGGTAAGTTGAACTCCTTCTCTCCACAAACAAAACACGCATTAGCATTTCTACTCAACTTTTTTTTAAATAAAAAAGTATTTGAAATGTGTGCTTTGATCGATAAACGCTGTATCGAACTAATTATTTGGAAGGGAGTGTGTGAGTGGTGTGGTGATGGGGATGGCGAGCAGTTGGCAGATTGCAGTCAGTCGCTTCAAGCGCTCTCTTCTCTGCAATTCGATCCTTTAATGCATTACACTTGTTTGATCACTTTTTTTCCTCTCCTCGTCGCTGCCAATGCCAATGCATTTTCAATGAGAAATTGTCAATAATTTCGTGAGGAAATGATTCTTGAAGAAGATTGAATTGAAGAGGAGTGTGTGTGTGTCTCTATAATACACGTCTTCGTTTCACTATTCCTTTTCAGATTTTTTATATACTTAAGATTCATTCGTAGAAGATATTTTTCCTTTGAAGCTTCACTGCATTGAAGAATGTCGTCGTATTTCTCTTTCCTGCGCGCTCTTTCTATTCGACAGACGACACTGGGACATTTGCCAAGTGAGTTAGGTAGAGAGAGAGAGAGAGAGAGAGAGAGAAAGAGAGAAAAGTGAGAATGACTTTGAAAAGAGGTCCTTTTTTACTCTGAGCTGAGCGCATAATATTATATCTATTTACTTGGTTCGGTGAAATAAAAAAAGTACAAAACTTCCTTTTCGTCTTGTTCACGTTGACAAAGTATTTTGCAGTTGTTCCTATTCTGGATAATGTGTAGGTATTTGATGGTGTGCTGAAGGCTGAAACTAATGTGATATGTATGGATTTTTTTTGGGTCGGTGGCCTGGCATGCTTATATACTTGTGCTATACATGGCATTTTCTCCATGTGATCGCTTTTCCCTTTTCTTCGACATGATGCAGAGGGGAAAGCCAGGCTGTATCACAATCTCGACTCTTTGGAGAAAGGAGGAAGAGTGGCATGGCATAAGCAAGCTCAGCAGCTCTCTCGACAGAAGCAAACCACACGTTACAAGGAGCGAGAAAGAGAGGAGAAAAGATAGATTATAGAGTATAAATTTTCCAAGAGTTTAGTATGTACACTGCCACAAGAGTTTGTATTTTATGTGTGGAGAGAGAGAGAGAGAACAGCACACACATTAGAGTAAAACAGGAGATTATATGGTATTTAACTTGTGTTTTTCTCCACAACGTGTTTCTCCAGCTGCGAGTAAGAGAGTTGAGTGAGAGTGAGGAGAAAATAACTGCTTGTGTGGAACACATTCCGTGTGCCTCTCTCTCTTTCGCTCCTTTCCTGGTGCGGACAGACGTGTCGTGTGAGAAGCAGAGCTGTGCCATGACATAGACATAGGATTTGGAGAGAGAGAGAGAGAGTCAGAGGGAATTTTTTGCACAAGCAGCAGAAAAAGAAACATGCTCCAGGAGTTGGATGGGGAAATGGAGAGAGAAAAGTTTTGCTGGGAGTGCAGAATAAAGAGAGAGAGTGAGAGAGAGAAGAGGAATATAATTCTCCTTCTTTAAAATGAATCGTATTGATATTGACTCGAACTCAAAACGAGAGAGAGAGTGGATCGATGAGATAGGAAAAAAATGCTAGCAACAAAATATATATATTTTCTTGCATCTCAATAATTATTCGTCTTCATAGATTCACATCTTAAAGTGGCTATAATGACATGGTTCACTGGTTGCATGTGTGGAAACATGCTCTTTTTTCAAAGTCATTCGCCATTTCCCTTAAAAAATGTAAAATAATTCCATTTCATTTTCTATCTTCTTCACGAGATGAAAATGAAGGTGTTCAGGTAATACACACCAGACCAGAGTGCAGAGAGAGAGCTATGTCCTTTTTTATTCAAGTTTTTTCACTTGTTCCTTGCAATTTTTTGTCCATTTAATAACACATCTTCTCCAAGTAAGAATATATTTTTTGTACAAAAATTCCACAGTAATGATTGCTAAAAGATGATGATCATTTCATTTTGTGGGATTGGCTTCATCTTCTCTCTTGCGTTTTTTCTATTCTCTTTCTTCGTCTTCACATGATACATTTTAAATGGCTGGTTTAGGCAAGAAGAAGAGGAAAAGTAGCCGAAAAAGATGCGTGTTTTTATTTCGCCGAAGATTCGAAGAGAATAGAGAAGTCAGACAAGATTATTATCATGATCATCATCAGCCATCAAAGTGTTCGACACATGCAATCACGAAAGGAACCCAAAGAAATAATACCTTTCAACTTCGAGTCTCTAATAAAAAATGCTACTGGTCTGAACTCAAGAAGCTTTTTCAAATTCAAAATTCAAAGCACTTGTTTTTTCCTTCTCTCTCTCTCTCGATTTGATACACTTTTGAGTTCATTTTGACGCGGCCATGAAAGGTCAAAATCTTTGGTGGAAGCAAAGATCTTTCCGATAATCAGCGAAAAAGACGGAAGGAAGAAAAAAATTTATACTTTTTTATGAGCAGAGGAAGATATCTCTGCGTGATCATATATATAATATGCTTTTTATCGTCTTCAATAAAACTCGAATTCCTTCGGTTTAGTCCACTTTGCTAATGAATGCGGAAAGCTGAATAAATAGGAGGCCTGGCCTAACCCTTGTGGCATGGCTCCGTATCAAATCATGTTAGAGAACTTTTATAATATTTTTTCTTGGTTCCAGTTGCTACCTCGTAAATCAAATAAAAACATATACTCGAGACTTGGGAGTGAATGAAGGTGTGTGTGTAGTATTACTACGCTAATGTATTCCTCTGTATATGCAAGGAGACGCTGGAAAATCAAATATTTTGTAAACACACCGACAAGTGCAAGTACAACACTCAAAAGAGAACAAGATGCAGACGGACGGATGGACATGGACACTTGTCTGATTCTGTAATGAAGCATAAGGTGCGTCCAAACAAAGAGCTTCACGCAGATAAAAAAAACTCTCGAGACTATGGCTATGTCAAGTTGAGCTCAGTGGCATGGCGGCAGTGGCTGTCATTAGCACAAAACATATTCTCAAGAGAAGACAGGTGTGCAGTGCGGGCACTCGAAGATTCCTCTATATTTATTTATTCTTTTTATCTACGAGACTGTATCCAAATCCAAGGTCCTCCACAGTTGAATAGCCCGAGGCAAAGAAGAAAAAAACTATAAAAAATAATTGTATTTGTTTCCAGGAAGGGGAACTCGGATGATTCCAGGCAGTGCTGGAAAACATCCTTAGTATCGTATTGATATTATTACGGTCGCAATAGGTAGAGGACATCATACATGAACGTGTTCATTGTCCGTTTTGTTAGGCTCATCGATTGGAACAGTTTTCTCTTCAACTTCAACTCTTTCCCAATCCCAAGGAATCCTGGAGACCGTATATCGATGTAGCTCTCTCCATCCTCATCACATCACGAAGTAACAGTAACGGTATATGTATACATCTCCTATGGTCGTCGTGGTTTGATTCCCTTCTTCCCGTGAAGAGAGAGAACGACCGACACTTTCGGCGATGAACATGAAATGGAAGTGGCTCGGTATAAAAAAAACTTTTTTTTCGGGGATATGGGATAGTAACGGTAATGGGAGCGTCATTTCTCCTCTCATTCCCCGTTCCACTGATCCAGATCACTTTCCCACTTTCCAGCTCAATAACAAAAAACTCACTCACTCACTCGTCGCTCTAGACATGATCCTCAACGACACATCCTCCTGATCATCAACATATCTCCGTCGTCTCATCATGATCGCATATCCTCACCATTCGGGGGAAAAGGTAGAAGAGAGAATCCTTTTTTCACGGGAAAATGTGGCAATTTGCGGTGAACACTGTGGACTATAGTCTCTCTCCCTCTCTCTCTCCAGATGAGAGAATGGGCAAAGGCATTTTCAATTTCGGAGAGAGAAAAAAAGTAAAAAAAGAATGGGAAGCTGTACAGCACGACCCAAGTAGATGGGAGATGACCATTTTTATCCTTGTGTATACCCAAGACAAACATACATACACTCCAACTTATATACTTGTACTCTTGAAGTGAAATTTTGTTTGGAATGAAACAGAGAATTGTCATTGTCATCATCACCATCAACATCATCATGCTGAAAACCCAACACGTAGCATTGTTACATTCTCGCACTCGCACTCTCTCTCTCTCTGGAGCCTGCTGGAGTCAGAGGAGAGAAAGCCACTAACCTTTCTAGGGTCTTTTTAACTTGTCACATCATTTGTATGTCGCATGAGTTTCTCAGCTCCACAAACTGTATTCTAACTTTCATTTTGTGTGGGCATTCCACAAGACAAAAAATAATATGGAACATGGACGACAACAACATGTGAATAAAGCACTCATTCCTTCCCTCGTAGCATAACGACTTTCACTCTGACATGACTTCACCAGAAGAAAAACTTTTTATTTTTTTCCTCGTGTAATACATTTTCAGCATGAAATCAAGGAAATTATCAACCACTTTTCCCTTCCTCATATTAGCCACAAAAGTCGAAATGACTAATCTTCTTAACCCTTTACTTACACTCGTGCAAAGTGCATATACTTAAAAATAGAAAACTTTTCCCTTGTCTCAAGCTTTCATCATGTCATCATGGAAGTGAAGTGAGCCGTCTTCGCCTCCGCTCCGATGAGAAGAAAGAAAGAAGGAAAGTTTTTTTTCTTCTCCTCTTTCGAAGGAGGAGAGAAGGAGAGGGAAAATATATGAAATGTTATGTCCTATTACGTTACATGTCGTGTCGTGCATCATCATCATCACGAGCATGTGTACCCTCGCAGAAAAAGTTCATACTATGTTATACCTTCCCTCCCATGCTTTCCAATCTTTTATAAGTGTAATATTCTGTTTTGCACGGCATGGTTCAGGAAATGGCCTTCCGCAACCCAACCGTCTTCGGTATTTTTTTTGCGCCCGCACGCCAAAGCTCTGAAGAAGAAGAAGGAACATAAGCAATTTTGTTGAAGCCTAGCAAAAGGAGAACCATTCACATCCAATCCACCTAATAAAGGCAGAGCATAGGTCCATGTGACCAGACCAGACCACAAAGACCGGATATGGAGCAAGTCTTCGAAGGAAGAAAATGAACCACAAAAATAGTCACATACGAAAAAGTGGAAACCAACAGCTCCAGCGAGGCGAGAAAGGTAAAATGTGTAACAAGAAAGAGAGAAACTTTTCGTGCCACATAACGAAATGGTAGAGAGAAGTGGTGTACCCACAAAAATGTATATATATTTTTGCAACTTTCTTCTTCGTCTTTTTATGCCTTTTACTCTTTCCGATATGTGGGTTTGCTGGAGGATTGCAAAAAAAACGTTATGATTTTTATTGCACCCTTAAAAATATTTTTTTCCTCAGAGCAGAGAGACGCTTTTGTGTGTTTGTGGAAACTCAGAGGAGCGAAGCCACTGAGCCGTGATGTGTGTGCAAATAAACAGAGTTGCGGTTTTCTCTGTGTTGCCCTCTGGATACGAAATATATTGCTTTAGTTGAACCTGGATTGGATTGGATTGGATGACGAACTGACTTGTCCAAATGAGTCAAAATGTATTATAAGAGGGAAAAAAAGTGGTGAAATTGACGGCGCCAGTTTCCTCCTTTCCCTTTCAATAATTCCAGAAAAGGAGACGAGAATCCTTCTCAGTTTTTTTTTCTTACGCAAATCTGTATTGAGATTTTTTTTGGAGATTATCCAGGTTACGTTTTAGTGCGTGTGTGTGGGAGTGTGTATGTATGTTTGTGTGTGTGTGCGTTTCTTATTCAAATAAATGGGACCAGCCACTCTCAATCAATAAGTTTGAGTGATATGTCTTGCGTTATATAAGCACTCGATGACGTGATGACGCTCACCCTGTCCATGTCTACGCAAACAAATCAACTGACTGGATTTTTTCTCGTTTTTCTTTCCAGAATAAAATTGCAGGTTTCCCTAAATTGATCTAATAATGGTAAGAAATTGGCATTTTTTCCTTTGGCAGTCCCTTAGACGCCCTCAGTTACTCGCAAGACATGCAGATATTTTTTCTCGATGAAAAAAAAGAGAAATCGTTTTTAGTCAACTTCAACTTGTGTTTTGCATGATATGCAAGTATGTGTGTAGATGGTAGGAACCTGAATGTAGTGACTGAAGCAGGTCGTGACAGAAGTTGGGTGAAAATGAAAAAAAAGTGTTATGCAATATAAACGTGTGCCTTCCCAAATTTCTTTGCGATGTGATGATTCAAATAAAAGTGGAGAGAAAGATAGGAATCTGCGTTGGCGTTACTTTTACCGCGATTCTATCACAAAGTTTTTTTTATTTTTCGCTTTTTACCCGATTTCCTTGTTTTTTATATCACACATCGGCGATACATGCAACTGAGGAGAAACACACGGAAAAAATGTCTCTCTATATTTTGCCAGTCGTGTTGTATGGAAAACAATAGAATATATATTTTTACCACTTTTGGCAAAAAAACAGCGAAATTCAGTTGAAGACTGTGAGTTGCTGGCAGAGTTGTGGATCAGATAAAAGCACATAAAAGTAACTTCACTTGTTTTCGCCCACACCAGCTCAAAACTAATCGACTTCTGATACATATCTCTTGTGTGACTTGTCCACAGAAACAATGAAAAAAGAAGTGGAAAAGGGAGAAAAAAAAATAATAGAAAAATTGATTTTCGCATTTCTCCCTCGTAAAAACAGCTGGATATATGGTGATTATGATTATGCGTGTGTGAGTGTAGGCATGTTTGTTTTGCGATGTAGCAAAGAAAAGCACTTTTTGTGTCCCATAGCTCCTTTCATTCCTTCTCTTGAAGTGATCATGAAAAAATGATGATGACGATGATGTCTTTATGAGTATTGGTTTTTCCTCTTTCCTCAAAAAAAATATGCTGTACAATTTTGCATAGAAAAAAGGCACCATTGTGCCACTGCGTAGAAAAGGAGATATCCTACTGGTTTTCTAGGTCTTTTTATGACTTTTTTTCCGGAGAACTTGCTTACTGGTTTTTCTTAAGAATATGGCAATTTTTTAACAAAAGATAAGAAGGTAATGGTTCAAGTTGTAAAATGGCAACAATTTTCTTTTTCTTTGGTAAACCATTGAGAGTTGATTTCTTGATAGAGATACGTTTACCGAACCAATCATCATCTCATTATATCCAAACTCTAAAGCTAGCTATTTGACCTCTTGAGCAAAAGTCAAATTATCTTTCGGTGAAAATAAGGTAAATACGTGGTACGACGACTGTTTTGGCAAACGAACTCATCATTTTATATATATTTATGAAGAGTTTCAAGGAGGAAATTTCCTCTTTGAAAAATACTGTTTTCAACATGACCTGCGCACACCTTTCCTGAATTTGTGAAGGAGCTAAAAATACTTTTCATTATAGCTCCGTAAAATGTCTTAAATGTGCCATATCATACTTTTAAGAGTGATATTCTCTCTTTGACCACGGAGGTATACATTATCAGCAAATCTTAATGGTGGCTGACACCGCAACTCACAACTCACCGGTCTCTTGCTCGGACCACAGAGTTTTCTGTGTAGATTATAATAGTATGCTCACAATCTCGACCAAAAAACTGACTGACATAATTTTTTTTCTACCTTGGAGCAACTCTCTTTCTCTGAAAGCGGCTCAAATCATTATGCAAACTCACGTCACACACACACTCACTCGTGGTGATTTACACTCGAGCAATAAACCAACTTTTTTTTAAAGCACATAAAATGTACACCTTGAAAGTATGTGGAGGTTGAGAGGAGTTGCCGAAATGAACATGTTTTGACGCATTGTGTGTATTAAGGGGGAAAAGAAGCATTAAAGAGAATTAAGATGTGGAGGGGAGATAATAGTCGAAGAGGTACGTGTATACACATGTTGCAAAAGAGTGTTATTCCCTCTATAAAAATTCGTATATAGGGTCAAGTAATTATCGGAGGAAATCGTAATAATAATATTATTATGCACATAATATTACTCACTTTACAAATGATATATTGGCTCAAGTGGACGTATTAAATCAACACGAAGATATATACTTTTTAATAAAAGCATTAAATCTATATAAGGAAGTGAGTGGACATAAAAACAATAAGAATTGTTTCTCTCTCTCGCTCTGGGTTAAAAATCGATCTCTTACATTTGCGAAGCAGACCAGACCTTAGTCTGACCAAAGCAGAGAGAAAATGTGCAAACATAATGTTATATTTTATGTTGACTGCTTGTTCCCTTTCCCTCTGAACACTTATTAACTTTTTTTTCCTTCCTCTTGGCCTAGAGAAGGAGGAATAATGATTGCTGTGGAAAGTGAAATCCCATTTTCCAAGTGTATAACGAGAAACGATTATATTTTCCCTTGGAATGTTTTTGCGGCCGGGCGGCCATACACACAATTTAGAGGAGATCCCATCGCATATATCGCATAATATATATCGGATCCGTTTTTCGGGGAGAGAGAAAACGAAGACGGGGAAACAAAAGGTATGGGAAAGTAGGAGAGGCGAGGAGGAATAAGGAGAAATAAGAGCCTCGAGATATGGGAGAGATAGTGTGTGTGTGCAAGGGGCATAGTTTTACCACTTCATTCACGTCTCGCAGGACCCATTAATATCTCCTTGAGCTGATACTAGCAAACTGGCTGGAGGAACAAACCCGATGCGAAATGCGAAACACAAAACAAATTGCGAAAAGCGCCTCCATTTATACAACATCACAAGGAACACCACCACCACTCTTTTTTATGGGAGGCTACACGCTGTGCTAATGCCTTGTTGTGATTTTGTGCGACACGACATAATAACGTGTACACAGCACAAACTATACACACTAACACGATGGGGAGAAAAGCCTTTACAGCTTTTTATTATTATTTTTTGCCAGGGTCCATTCATTGTCAAAAATTGGAATTGGGAAAATAGGACGGGAAAAATAATGTTGGAAGCATGTTAAAAGGTAAAGTGTATTATGCACTTTTTGGGTTCTCCATGCAAATATTATGGACACACTCAACATAGCTCTCGTGGTGGTTTCGGTTGAACATATTTCTCTTCAATTATCTGTTGGTCCTTGTGTGCGTAGGTAAATACAAGCTCGTTTTGTGTGACACAAAAAAAATTGTATTCATTTCACATTT
Source organism: Heteromurus nitidus (assembly GCA_034687055.1). NCBI lineage: Eukaryota > Metazoa > Arthropoda > Collembola > Entomobryomorpha > Entomobryidae > Heteromurus > Heteromurus nitidus. The sequence continues at coordinate 19,112 of JAQFZW010000728.1, read as the reverse complement.
GGAAGGGAAATTGCTTGTTTTCTGCCACAATCTGCACACAAAAAACCTGTTATTTATGCATGTTTCCCTATTTCCCTGGAAAACGATATGATACGGGGACGAAGAGAAAGTTCTCATTTTTTTCGTCCAAAAGCGTGTGTGCATGCATGCAAGCTGTTAATAGCTTTTTGAATATGTCGTGTCATGTGTGTGTGAGAGAGAGAGAGATGATGTGATATGCATATTGTTCTTTTATTTATCTTCGCGTGGTTGAGTTTTCCTGCTTGACTCATTCATTCTTTCCTGCATCCAATCCACAATCCTTTCATTTGCTCCCATCCAACTTCAATTAAACGTTAGATAGTGTCACTTTCCCCGAGTTATTCATGTCCACTCCACACATAGTACACATACACGGTCATGCCTCAACACACCATAAAATATACTTATTTTTTGCATTTTATTTTTATCCATTTTCCCCTTTTAGCATTTAATCTCGTGCGAGTTGCGAAGGATAAAAAAGGTTTTTTTGTGTAGGAGTGTTTTTTTCTAGCTCTCTCTCTCGGCAAGTGCCTCGCATATTTAGGGTGTAATGTACTTTATATGGCTCATATCCGGTGGAACAGGAATAGCACAATTCCAGGGATATGCACTTTTCACTTTTTTATTATTCCAGTTGGATTGCTGGAATTGGATGTGACGCGGACGTAATTTGTTCCCCATTTATATTCCAAATCAAATAAAAAATGCATGCGGGAAGAAATGAATGAAAAAATCATGCAATGTGGGAATGCACTTAAAATGCATTTAAAACGGCCTATTCATAAGATTACGGGCTCCATTTTTCGAGGATGATGAAGAACAAGCGAATTATGTTTGACATAAATTGTGCATCCTGCCTGTCAGTTATCGACTTTCTCTCTGAAAAAAGGAAAGAATTTTTTTCCAGTGAAAAAAATACTTGAATAACCAAACCACATACACATGCATGCACTCTGCGTACAAGAGTCTGGTTTTAAGTATGCACAAGTCTGCTTTTTCACGTGTGTGTGGCTCGCCTCATTGCCTCAAGGTGAATAGCTGATGTCAAATTTTTTCTTCTCTCTCTCGTCTGGAAAAGTGCAGTGCACTTTACCTCAGCTCTATTCCATTTTTCATGCTGGATAAAAAGAGAGTAACTAACACGAGATGCCTTTTAAACGAGAGGGCGAATAAAAAGAGTGGAAAATGCAAGTATGAGTTTGAGTGTATGTACGTGTGGATGCTTTCACAGAGGAAGTTGTAAGTTCTTGTTTGTTTGCAAGTAATCAGATGAAGTGGAAGGTACACACACAGAGAGAGGGAGAGAAAGAAGAAGACTGGAAGCGAAACACTAATGCTCATAGGGTTTCCGTATAAAAATGGGATTTTCACGAGAAAGCTCGTGCCATCATTTACATGGATCTCTCAGAGTGCAATCCAAGTGACTACGTAGGTACATCCATGCTACTTCTATTCCTTGGAGAATCTCTCTCTACTTTCCTAAGGCATCCTTTTCTCTCTTTTAAGCCAAAGTTGACTTGACTTTGCAACGTGCATCCAATTTATTTTCTCCAGGTTCCCCTTCCATCCCAAAAAAGTGCTTTATCCTGTACCACATATTTTATATATATATATTTTCTCCGATGCAACTCTCATAATGCAAGAGTAAAAAAATGTATTTTTTTTCTTCTCCCGAACCAGACTTCCTCTCAACATGTGTTTGTATTGGATTGGGAAAAGAGTACTGGACAAACATTTTTCCCCTTTTTAAAAATGGATAAGATGGTGAAAAGTGAGTAAACAGTGAGTGAGTAAGAGTAAAGGTATAACTGGAGAGAAGAAAAAACTTTGTACTCCACAGAGTTCTGGTCCACTTCAGATTTCTCTCTCTTCCAAACCACATGTATGACTCAAGAGCTGTGTGGAGATAATGTCTGTTGATATTTCTATGATTTGTTCCCGTTTCGTCCCCTTTTTTCGTCTGGATTTTTGTTTGCTCCCAGCTAAAAGCCTCTCTCTCTCTCTCTGGTAGGAATAAGTACGCAACGTGCCCCACACACGCCTCGCCTCCACATCGATTCTCAACACACACACAAAATCAGTTGGTCAGTCTGATCACTGGACTGGAGGAAGAGAGGGACTAGGAGATAGATACTCTCGAAGAAATCAATACTGGAAGTTGAAGAGAGTGTGTTATTTCATACGAAGAAGAACAAGGGGAAAGCATATTTTTTTGATGTGGTGGGGCTAGATCGTGCTGAAAATATATGGCCGCAAGGTGTGGATAAAACTGGGAAGAGCCCTCTCGTTACAAAGATAAAACAAATATAATCTCAACGCTATCTCTCTATAATTTACTACTCAACATCGCACCACCACGCACACACGTCACAGTCACCCTCCTCATCATCATCCTCAAAACAATGTACTACTCTCTTCAGTAACAAGGATGATGATGATGAGAGGAACACACACTTGAGCTTATAGATATCAAGTCCTCTTTTCCACTAAAAAACAAAAGCTTAGTTTTTTTCTAGAGAAGAGGAGATAACATGTCACTCCTACTTTTTTTTGAAAAATCTATTCCGCTCCTCGAGTGGATACTTATGAGAGAGAGAGAGTATAAATAAAAACAAATAGGAAAAGTAGCTCGCTACTCATCATCACTGACATGACTCATATATTTTATTGATCCGCCCCCTTCCAAATATAGTGTACGAGCGAAAGATGAGAAGAATTTTATTTTTTTCCATGTGAAGGCATTGAAGGCAAGGATTATTTCTTTTTATCACACACAAGCCACCGCGAACAATATTATCATTCATTACTCGGCTGCTGAGAGGTGGTATGAAGTAATCTGGATCAAGAGCATTGTTTGCTTAGGAATGATGATGATGGTGGCGGTGGTGGTGAACGTGAACGTGTGTGTGCAGTGCAGGCTCAGGGTTCTTATTGTCATCATCGTAAAAACAAAAGGAGAGTACCTTGAAGGCAACTTTAGTTCGCGAGCGACGAGACATGTTATGATTAGGATGATGATGTTGATGATAGGCTAAAATATGGTTTGCAGGGATTATGAACGGGACGTGACACGACGCTTATGCATCCCATCAAGACACAAGAAAGACGGTTTCGAGGGAGAGAAGCCGCTTTTCTCTCTCGTCTTGCGACACCAAAAAACTTTTCCTCCTCGAGGCTCACATTTTAGAGAAAATTACACACAAGAAGATATGGCTTTAGCGAGAAGTAGTGCAACAAGAACACACACAAGACACGAAGTGAGTTGTTGGGAATTGAGGTCTTTTTCGTTTACTTTTAAGCTTCAAAAAAAGTAGCAAGAGAACGTCGTCGTGGCTGTGTATATTTTTTTGACCTTGCTTGCGGTTTCCCCGTTCCGTAAAATTTGTACCCTTTTCCTCCTCTGGAATTTTATACAATTTTTCATGTTTAAAACAAAAGCATACATGTGATGTGAGTGAAGTTAACTTAATCTCAGTTTTCGAGAGGACGGTGGATGTTGTTCACCTTCCAGAGGAGACGAGAAACCGCAAAAATATTATTAAACAAGGAAGCAAATAGAGGCTCCAGGCAAATGCTTCAGCTTTAAGTAACATATTTTGCCAGAAAAAAATTGTTTCGTGTACTCGTTCGAAAATATTTATCTATCTTTATGTCATTGATAAGGTCAATAGTGGCAAAAGATGATGATAATTCCCTTCCTCCCTCTCCTCTTCAAAGAATACTTCTGCCTCGAGTAAACTGATGAACTTGAATTGCATTTCCCAAGTCAAGTTGAAGGCATACCTCTACAATGCGTATATATACTCACGTGCCACACATTACGGGAAAAAATTGCCGTCTGCATGTTCACAAAATTACAAAAAAATATATATACGCATGCAGACATATCATCACGATTCAAAACCTTATTTTCTTGAGTTGAAAACAATGCAAGACGTTCCATCCTTTTCCCCATTTTTATGGATCCTTTATGCAAATAATGTATATTTTCTTGGGGAACATGTGTAGCGCAAAGGAAGAAAGAGAAGAAGGAAAAAAACGTGAGCGAGCAGAGCTCCGGAGCTGTGTGCGTCCGTGCGTGCTCCTCTGCATTTATTTGCAGGCTTAAAATATTACAGCAATTTGAAAACAAACAATAAAAAAGTAATATAAAAATGTGAAAGGAAAACGGGAACAACTTTCTTCTTCTTCTCTTCTCCACGTTTTTTTTGCTCTTTTTCCTCCTTTCAGCATGAAAACGGGGAGAAAATATTGATTTTTATTTTTTTGTATAAAAACATAAAAAAACTTATTATATTCCTTTCGCTTCGCTTTTTGACAAGTTCATTCCGGAAAATGCCTTTTAACTTCATATTTCTTTCCTTTCATCTTTCTCCAGACGCGGCGCGCATCTCGCAAAAGAAGAAAAGGGAATAAATAGTGCAGAAAAAAAGAATTTATAAGTGAACTGGAGCAAAGAAGAGTGGAGTGGAGTGAAGAGCCTTCTTCAACGAAAAACGACGCGGGATAAATATGTTTTTTTCTTGTATATCGCGATTTTGTGCTGGATTCTTTTCCATCCTTTTTCATATGTTCTCCCTAAGCGATGATCTAATAATAGCGAATAAATTAACTTGTTTACTCTGAACCAAATTGTATTGACAATGAAATCTTAATAAATTTTCAGATCTTTTTGCATTGATACATTTTATATAATTTTGTTGCTTATTTCCACAGGAAGATAACACTGAAATTCAGAGTCGACAGTTGTAAATAGATTTGAGTTTAACTCACTCTCAAAAAAACTTTTTCCCTGTTCGAGAATTTGGTATGTTTTAGTAATGTGATATAATCCTTAACTACTGTACGCTTAAAGTTGTTGTTACTCTGTTGTTGCCTCCTCTTCCCCTTTCTATATCAACGAGAAGGAGAGCATCGTGTTTTAGTTTTGTGAGTAAATTCACAAATCCGCTTTAATTTGCCAAAGTTGCTTGGCATTTTGTAGAGTGGTAATGGGATCCAGTTTATGCATCTGCACACAAGACTAGACACTTTCCGCCAACTTTTTCCTCTCTCTCCACGCGTATATATACTGCGTGAGCCGCGACTCCCGGACTCGAGAGGAGAGAACGAGGCTTTTGTCCTTGCATTGCACTTCCACACTCTCAAAGTCTTACGATGATTTTCTGCAGGCTCTTGATGATGAGGAGGAGGATGAAGGAACGAGCAAAAGCTCTCTCCACTCGCCTCTTCAAACTTGTCTACAAAAGAGCTTTTGAAGACTGAGAGACATATAAAAAACAAGAGAGAAGTTGGGCTGAGTGAGTACACCACCACCACACCGCCATAGCCACCATACACATTTGCATCATCCATCCATACTTCGACTTTTCTCCATGTGTGATGCAATCCACAGTGGAAGGAAGAGGGAGAGAGAGTGTTATTTGGCTATATTTTTGAGAATAAAAGAGGAGCTAACGAACCTTCATCACCGTCCTCCTCCACATCCTCATCAGAGGAAACTTGTCTCTCTTGTTACGACGTGTAGTTTCATTTGATCCTCGTATTACACTCCCATTTTCTTAGCTTTCTCAACAAGAACCTACATAGGCATAAGCTTAACTTTCACTCTGGCACTCTCTCAACCCCCAAAAAATAGACGATACGGGCCCACGCATACTCATTATCTTTATATATCCTCGTGAATGTGGGCACAGAAAGAGAGGCTCCGGTTGACAAAAGGGATTTTATTCAATAAGTAGATTCACGAAATGAGCACACATTTTTTTCCATGCATATTCTGAGTGTATGTATGCAGTTGTGCGTGCATGAGTGAAATACGCTTAAAAAGGAGGAGGAAGTACATTTCTCTGTTTCTCAACTCTAATGCGCTTAAAGAAGCAGAATGCTGATTGCGTCTGTTGGATTTTCTCCGTCTGCGGAGAGGAGGATGAGTGCAGTTTTGTGAGTCACACGAGATGCGTGTGTTTTCTGGATATGCAGTCCGAATGCAAACAGGAAGTGAGAAGGCCTTGAATTTTAAAATGCAATTCCCACAAGACGACAGCCTATTTCCATGTGAAAAGTAAGAGTTTCCGACGACGATTGAGTGTTAGATTACAAGACCACACGAGTCACACAGGCTCCGCATACATTTTATGAGTGCAACTTGCATCGGCTGAACTTGAAAATGAAGAGATCTCTTGACTGGCTTGAAAAATAGCGGAAAATTCCGTTGTGAATTGAGATGCTAGTATGCTACTGGAATGAAAAACCGCACGAAGCGAGTAATGATTTTTTCGGAGAAGCAAAAAAAAATCTTCATTTATTTTTCATTCATTTTATTCTGTTTTGACTTGGCTTTTTTCGAACCAGAAGAATACGAAAAGCTAAAAACCGAAGGAAACTCTGTCATTGTCGACTCCCATAGGATTTACTGCTCGCATTTAAATCTTTTAACACATTCATGGAGATGCATGGTAGTGCACTTTTACAACAAAAAATGCTACTACAAGAGTGTGAAACGAGGGATAAAAAATAGTGAAAGAGTAAAGCCAAAGGAAAACAGGGGATGGAGGAAGGAAGGAAGGAAGAAATTTTTAATGGAAACCAATTCGAAAGGATTAAGAAAAGGATATTTTCACTTCAGAATAGATATACAACAGACATTAAAATACTAGTGCGCCCCTTCTCCATCTCTCACCGAGCTCTCTCTCTCTCCTCCTCCCCCACCTCGTGTTTTTTTGCTCAAAACTTTTCTTAATTCTAAATAGATTGGCATTGTTCCTCGAAAAGGGAAGGAAAATATCCATGCATCCGCTTTTTAAAAAAACGAAATCTCTTTTTTACTCAAAACTTTTTATCACGAAAATGCATGCCGTGCCAGGGCTTAACTAAAAGTAAAGATGAAAGCCACAAGAGCGAAACTGAATCCAAAATGTTTATTGGTAATGGGGAGAAAATGATGATGATGATGAGAGTGATGCAACAGCATTTATTCTTCAACATTGACAAAAATGTCCAAATAAGGGTCATATTCCTCCACAATACCACACACTTGGTCTCTTTTCTTGCATGATCGAGTTAAAAAATTGAAAAAAGAGAGTAAAATCGGCAAACCGTAGCGAAGAAGGGCGGAGAAGCGATTTGAAAAAATAAATACTTTGTACAGACTCCACAGTCCATTCAATTTCCATTTAAGAGCGCGTTAAAGCGTGCCGTTGTTTGCCGAGACGAGAAGTGAGATTTTTTTTTGTAAAAAAATTGAAAAATGGGATATACGCCCACTAAACGACATATGCATAGGTGAGTAACATTTACTCACCAGAGTTTCCCCCATTTTTATGCTTTGTTTTTTATGATTCAAAACACATTAGAAACTAGTTCGAATGGTGGAGCAAGAGTGAGATGATGCTGCTGCTACTTTTAATGAAAAAATATAAACCCCTTTCGCAACTTCAAAGGGGAGCTTTAATAATGTAAAAATGTAAAATGTAAAAGTGAAGAAGGGGAGGAAGGGGCGATATCGAGAGAAAAAACTAATATTTTTTTGGTAAAAAACGTGGGGAAAAATATGTGTACATAACGTGATTTTTATTCACTTTCAATCCAGAAGGAATCATGGACGAGAGAATATTCTACAAAATAGGATTCAAGATTCAATCATCTTTCTAAAGTGCAAGTAAAACAAAAAAACAAAACAAAAGAAGCTTTAGCTGTAATGACATTTGGAGGAAATATAAAAAAGTGAAACTGAATTGTGCAAGTATTGGATAATAGCAATAAAATCGAGCGTGTGTATACCGCACACACACATGCAAATTATGTATTTGTTTCTCGAGCAAGGTTACACTTTTTGTAGGTTTTTGTTTCTTCTCAATACTTCTCTACATACGACGACCTGGGGGAATCTGTTAGCTATGAGAATTTGCGTTAAAGAAATACAAATATTGGACGACGTTCTAGTTCAACTCTACTTCATCGATATATCCTTCTTATCTGAGATCCTAGGTTTTCAATCAAAAATCAAGAAAAAGTAAAGAATGCGTGTCAATCTTGAACAAAGAATGAATGAAATCCATCTCACATTTTTTTATCCTCGTGCATTCATACATTTCACATCGTATTCATGCGCAATTATTACTGTTTAAATGACAAAAGAGCAATCAGAAGCGATCACGAACACGTGAGCCTTTTGCTCAATGTTACAATCTTTTATAGCTTTTTTATATATCTGAAATGATACGAGCGGTTTGGCAAAACTTGCTTTTTTTCTGCAAGTGATCGATTTCGATATTATCAAAGTTTATTGTATTACATGATGCCTGCTCGGATGAAGATTATTGCGAGAGATTATATTGGAATCGTGTCATGTCACAAAAGTCAACTTTTGAAAGTGAAACTGGAATCAAGCTCATATCATTGAGCTTATATACTCAAAAAGTTCACTTTTAAAATAGAAATATTTGCAAAAATTCAGGTTTTCAAATAAGAATTTTTGCAGATAAAAGGATGGGATCTTAGAATATTACTCAATCAATACAAATGTTTGTTGTAAAAAAGATGATGATGATGATGATCGGCAAGAAAGATGAATATGTTTCCCCGAGACTTGTCATAGGAGTCCACAGGGGGCGAGCCCAAAAACCATGTTTCCTTTTAGTTGAAGACAAGCAACACACATCACAATCATAAACACACCACAGCAACTCATCTCGTCATCGGGATCAATACGAAAAAAAACAAGAAAATTGGATGAGAACATATTGGCCAATTCATATTGTCATTTATCATTAGAAGCAGGAGCCGACATCAGCTTTTTTTTATTCCTCGTCTTATTCTTGTATGAAACCAGAAAGGGAAGAAAAGGAATATGTCTGTGGAGACAAAGGTGACAACAAGTTTTTCTTTGAAAGGAATCGGGAAAATTGCACACATAAAACACAAACAGAGAGAAATTTCATCTTCAGTTCGAGGAACATTGATGAATCACTGGAGAGAGAAGTGTAAAGACTCTCTACAGGCGGCTACAATTCCGACTAGCTGAAAATACTCGTTGGAGAGATATTTTATGGGAGAGAGTGAGAGAGACTTTTTTGAGAGTCAGTACGGAATTTTCATAGATTCTCTCCATTTTGTTTTGAAAGAGCTCAGCGTGATACAAAATGCAAATAATAAAATGGAAAAAGAAAAGTAATAATATTGGACTGTCGCGCGTCTTGTCTTGTATTGTATCTCAATTTCCTGGAAAACGTGGAGTTGCCTCGCATAATAAAAATCCTTCCTGGGATTGGAGAGTCCACGAAAAAAAATCAATTAAAGTTTAGATGACATAATTGGGGAGAGGAAACAGAGCATGATTTCCTAGGCCCAAAACATTTTCACATGTGCTCAAAAAAATTTCAAGCATGACTCACTCCTAATTCTCCAGCTTGAAAAGGTATTAACCACACATCCGACCAGTTTTGTGTGTGGAGCACGAGTGAGAGGAGGACAAAATTTTCCCCAAAAGCAGCATAATATTCACTTTCACATTTCTCCGTAAAGGTCTCTCTCTCTCTCTCTCTAACTGATTAGATTTCTCGCTGTGCGAGAAGTGGAGCTTTTTTCCGTTTGTTTTAATGTGAAAATGGGAAGTGGGGCATGAAATCATCGTCAGTAGTTTTCTCCATGTAAGAGCCTTGCATAGAGAGAGAGTTCCAGTTTGAGAGAGAGAACACGACATCCCCTGGTTTTTTGGTTCGCTTTCTATATTTGTATTTACTTAAAATGGAATTATAAATTAATGTTGTGTTTGCCAATGAATTTGTACAGGCAGAAAGGGAGACGGCACCAGCACCAGAGCACCACACTCTTCCACACACACACAGGGTGTGTGTATGTGTGTGGCCTTGCCTTTTATAAATGTACCGCATTTTCACATATTTGTGAATTCTGGAAAAGCATGCAACCCAACGAGTTCTTTTTCCCCATCCGTGGAGAATTTTAGGATTTTCATAGGAAAACCGAAACCACAAGAAAAGTTGAACATTCATATACATACTTTCCATATTCTCCGAGGATTAATTCAAGGATACGGTGAAAATGTCGGGAGAAAGGAAGTTTGTGGTCGTTTTTAAAGACAGAGTATTAGAAGTGGAGCACAGCAACAGCAACCAACTGAACCTGGAAGAAAGCGCAGCGGAAAATGGATGAGCTCAGCAGTATTTTTAGGATGGGGTTTCATGTTTTGTGCATTTTGTGTGCAAAATTTCTGAAAATTATGCTCGCCATTTTGGGAAGGGAAGAGAGGAAATATAAGCACGTGTGTGTGTGATATGATTTGAGTAGTGGTCTGGTGTGGGTGAGCTCGAAAAGAGGTATTTTTAGAGCTGGTTTTGGTTCGGAGCTCACTTATAATATGTAATTAAGTAGGTTAGTCCCCTGGATTCCACATCACTCACTTCCCTCATACCTTTCACCACATCTCCCATCAGCATTCTGACACTGACGGGGACGAAACCGCAGGGAGAGGGAACATGCGAATTCATATTGAAAAACCCGAGGATCCCCTGCAAAATCATTTTCAAATGTTTTTTGCTCAGAGGGACAACGATGAGGGCAATAGAGGGCTCAATTTTTGTGCTATCATTTTCACATTTCATGAGAATTACTGAATGATTATTGTATTGGTTAAATTTGGCAAAATCGAGCTACCTCACTTCCGTATGACATGGTTCGACGCTGAAAAATTACTTAATATTAATTAAATTAATGCCAAATTAAGATAGGTTGTTTGGTTCTCTTTAGCAAGATATATATACATTTCAATTGGTAATTAATGAGGCAGGTACACAACATAGTAAATCGTAATAAAGTAAAAACTTACCTTGAAACCGTTGTAACTTCAATTGTGTCTCAGAACTCAACAACGTCTCTCGTTTGTACAAGTATTCGTGAACAAAATTTATTCTCCAGAATCACTTTCTTTATACGTTTTTTTGTACTTCTCTATATAGTTTCTTAAGATCCGTATCTTAACTTTCACAAAAAAATATCTGCACAAACTACCTTTAACCTTTTAATCTCTAAAAAACTGTCGCATATGTACTGTTTTAAACGTCATAAATACCATTTATTTTCACTTAACAAAAAATATTTATTTTCCAATTTCCCTTTCCAGAAAATGCTCTAAAACTCTTTATATCCCATTTTAATGTGTATTTGTATATTTGGTCCAAGAACCGGAGAAGCGATTAAGATTTATATAAACTTCCTTCCGCCCACTTAAACTCCCTCTCTTAAACATAGAAACACAAACAAGATGGAAAAAAATGACTTCATTTAGCGAACTTACTTAAATTCTCGTGAAAACAATATAAACTCTTTTTTTCTTCCTCTCATTAAATCACCACGACTCACGACACCACTTTAAAACTTTTTTTTCTCTAACTCTTTTCAGCCACTCAATTCTACTTGTCACTGTTGTAGTCTGGATTTAGTTAAACTGCAAATCACTGCACATATTCTAGATTTCTTAGTAAACAACAAGTATGCAACACATTCAAAATGGTTCTCTCTCTCTCTCTTAAGCTCACACAATTTTCTCTAAACTCTTTAGCGTGGGTATGCAATTTTACACAAGGAAAAAATATTTATGATATTATCCTTTTCTCCTTTCACACTTTTAACCTTTTTTTATGCGAGAAAGTAAAAAAAAGTGCTTGGAATGAACAACTTGGCGCAATTTCCTCTGGAATTAAAGTATTTTTTGCACTCTGCAAGTATAAAGTATAGTATTTTTTCCGGATCTTGAGAATAGGCTTGTTGAGCTTCGTAAAAAATCCTTGTTAATGAATATGAACGAGTTTTTTTCACTCTCTCTCGCTCTCGTAGCCCCACTCTCTTTAAGATTTTCCAGAAGAGCTTCTCTCTCTCTCTCTCTCTCGCTCCGGCCTTTTAGAAGTTTTGTGAAGACCTGGGACTTTTGTTTCGTTTTAGGTTTTGAGAAAACGAGCTTGTAAACACTGGCGAAAACACTGGCCTTTTCTAATTATCCTTGGATATGGGATGCAAAATGTTCCTCTTTATTCCTCCGCTTATTAAACCATTATAAAACAATCACTCTATTCTTTTCCGTTCCAGCTCAGTGACTCCCATGCAAAAATAATACAAGCACATGAGTTTTGTATTGTGAAGCTCTTGCTGCTGCTCTTTCACACGGTCCTGGAAAAGAGGATTCTCCCACAACTTAGGAACAACTCTGGCTATAGTTTTATTTCAAGAACAATGCAAGTCTCTCTCACTCCGAGTGTCCTCTTTGGCAAAAACGAAGCACAAAAGACATAGGTCAACACTGACAGGCACACACTCACGAGGTGAATGGAGTTCAGCAAGTTTTGTCCTGGCCAAGAAAATTCCCTTGTTCTCACAAATTCTTTCTTTTTTTCAGTTTTGCGCACAAATGTTGCGAAACAATGGACCTGTCAGAGGTAATATTATGTTCTGGACAGTGTACTTTTTATGTAACGATGACGGGTTAATCATAGCACACATAAAACGAGAAAAAAGAATACAAGTTCTTTCTATTTTTCCTTTTGTCACAAAACGATTTGTACATATTTTCTCTCAAGAAGAAAGTTTTTTTTGATTGAAATCAATTTTTTATATTCTTTCTCGATGATTATCTTGAATCAATCAGAATTATACAAAAAAAAGACGAGCGAAGTTTTTTTCCGTTATCCTTTAATCAAAGTCACACTTAACCACACGACAAAGTCACACGTATTTATTGCCGCACTAATAAAACCAGCGCAGAGATATAAATCACTTTGGTGTCCTTTCCTACTTTATTAGCAAATCGGAGAGTAATCCAAGGAAATCACGAGGAAAAGGATAAAACTTTTTCCCCAAGTAAATATCTCTCTCTTTCTCTTGGACAAGAAAAAGACACGGAAGAGGAGAAAAGTTTTTCTCTCTCTCTCCTCAAATCAAATCAACTTTCTTCCAGGCTCTCGCTCTGTAGTTAGAAATGGGGGAATAATGTGGACAAGCATAGAAAAAGGACAAGGCTTCCTTATTTTTTTTATTTCTTTCTTCAGATGCAAAAGATAGATGGACGGACACTGGAGAAAAAATAAACTTGTTCATATGCAAACACAAGTTCCAAAAAATTCTACTTCGAGAATAAAGAAAATGTGTATTTTTTCAGTTTTTTTTCGCGTGCCACACCAACCACACCGCACATTTAGTTTCTTCTCATTTCACTTCGAATTCGAGAGAGTCAAGACAGGAGACATGCAATCCGATAAATACGTGTGTGTGTGTATTTTTTTCGCAGGAGAAAGTTGACGATCGTAAAAACAATGAGTTCATTTCCCGGAGACGGAGAAGAGAACAAAACTAAAGCGTTGCACGTGGCGTACACTTTTGTGTGTGTGTGTGTTGTTAGCACAAATAAAAATCACCTTTTTTCTCTCCGTTTTATTCGCGAAAACGTTTCTTTTTTTCCTCCACGAATAAAAATTGAAAGGGTTATGGCATGTGTGTTTTTTCCTCTTTCTCCACAATTTTCTTCACCGGCGTCTCCTATTTTCCCCCGTTTCCGGACACAGCAGCTCTTTATATATATTTTTTGTACAGTTTAACTTTTTTTCGATATGAATTTGGCTTGTGACAAAATATATATTTTCCTCCAGAAGCTTTAACTTTGCACACTCACTTTTATTGACTGATGATAATTTACGGCTTGGTTTGATTTGTCACGTTCTCGCAATCAGTGTAGACACTTCTTCCTTCTTTCTCCTTTGATATGTAAAAAACTGATGCAGATCAAGATGACTGATTACACTTATGCAATATTATGTACCCTTAAGGGATTCACTTTTAGCCGCAGTGAACAAAGAAATTTTTTTATATTGCGAATATGAACAAAATCCCACAAAGCAATGTTTCTTGCGTACGAACACGAGCTTACAAAAAGTTTTTTTCTTTCAGACAACTTTTTTTGTCGAACGTGACGTGAAGCAAGTGTGCAGGAGCACGGTCAACTGAGGAATGGGAGTCGTGAACGTGGATACTTCTTGCTCCCGAGAGCAACACACAAACCGTTGCTTTGCTCTTAACTTCCCCCAGAAAATGTTGCTGCGCTAGAATACATATTGCTACACGAGTCTTCTCTCTCTCTCTCTCTTAAATTTTTTTATATTCTTCGTTGTACGACGAGAGGGTATGCTGCATGTGAATACATGTTGTATACAAACCACCCCAGACATGGTTCACCAGCAAAATGTTCATGTTCTCCTCGCGTACGTACATACACAAAAAGGTGAAGCAAGTTTTTTTTCACGATGCTCTATCTTGCTCACGTAACGAGAGCAAGAAGAATCGTGTACGAATCCAACTAACATTCACATTTTTTCTCCTCTCTTCGAAATCCAAAAGTTCCAGAGAGTTGCTTTTTAAAAAGATTCTTCTTTTTCTCTTTTCTCTCCAGTCCTATGTGCTGGAGAAGAATCTCTCATGCATATATTGCCTTTTGCTCGAGTTGTGGAGAAGGAGCAGCTTGCGCCAGCTCGGAGAAGAGGACAACTCTCTTGTTTTTCAAGGGAGGAATATACGACTACGAAACAAATGCATTTCAATTTCCGAGGGAAAAGAAAAGAACGAGTAAACCACACAGTCTCACAAATAAATGCATGGGAAATGTGTGTACACTCCCACTGTACACTTTGGTGCATATCAAGTTCGGAATGCTTTGAAAAAAACGGGATACACACACAGGCGACGTAATAATGCACAGTTTACGCATATAAAATATCCTCTCTTTTTGTGAAGGAGCAGCAGTCTCCTCACTTTCCTGAATGGAAGAAGGTCGTGTGCAACTGCAGCAGTTGCTCGTATGAGCAGGGAATAGGGAAACAGCACTATACCCCAACTTAACAATGCGTTTTAAAGGGACAATTTTTTCTCTCTCTAAAATGTTTCATAAAATATGTTTGCCTTTTGAAAATGTGATACAAGACACAAGGTATTCACATGTTTCTTTTTTTTCTTTTCGTGGAAAACAACATGCGTAATGTACATGAGCTATTGCACAATTACCGTAGTATTATTTTTGTTCGCAGGACAAGAATTTCCACCTGAGTTGACAATGACGAGAGAGAGAAACGTGATAACACGAGAAAGATACACAAGATACTTGTTCTGCTGTTTATCAAGAGTGTTTCATCACTTATTTTTTTAAGCAAGGACGTACGAGCAGGAATAGGAAACTTTTTCACTTTTTCAAGAAAAAAAACCTTGCAAAATGTGTGCCTTCACAACAACATTTTTGACACATACTCAGTCCTCCCTCTCTCTCTGCTTGTGTCATCTTCGTCTGTGAAAACAATTTCGAAACAATTTTTTTCACTCTTCTTTTTTCGGCTGACGACAGGAACATTCTCTGAAATATTTACTCAAAACGGAGTAAACAAGCTGGCGTCTAAAACTTGTGAATGCACTTTGAATGGAAGCCTTATATTCCCTTAAAAACAGGGTTGTCCTGAGTTATGTTTAAAGAGAAACCTGTAACGCATGTAAATAGCATTTTTCATTATTAATTCAACCTCCACGTTTTATATCCCACGGCGAATTTCTCTGTTCCAGAGAGACGAACGCATACAGTGAGTGATCTAAAAGTGGAGGTGTATTTTGATGGAGACGAAAAAGTTTTTTTTGACGGGGTTTGACTTATTTTTACGTATGAAAAGTCTGAAAAAGATCTGACGCAAATAGACGAAAAATATGTGCTCGTCTCTTGTTTACGTATACTTTGCTTTTATCTACTTTTTGTTGGGAATGGATCTGCTTTTGAATTGTCGTGTCAGTTGAGAAAAAATGTATACCTGCTTTCGGACAATTTTGCATGGTAAATACTTACAATTATGGGGGAGGATATTTCAAGAGAAGCTCTTATCATAATCTCAGAATTGTTGCTTTTTAAAGGATCCCTGTTTGGAAAACATGGATTCTGCGCCTTCGTTAAATTCAAACATCAACGGCGTACCAAAATACAAATTTCCCTCCAATGACTATTTTTAATTTTCGATTTTCTATTCAATCAGCGGTTGCTGTCTACCTGTTTTCAATAACTTCCACTGAACTGAAAACATTATTTTTATTCGACGTCAAGATCATTCAAATTCTGTGATCCCTGCAAAACCTATCATGATCTTGTTCGCGTTTCTCCATTTGCTTCTTCAAAGAACCCTATTTCAAACGGCAATACGCGGAATATATATCTTTTCCATCACACCCCACCATCTTGATAATAATGATGATGTAAGTCGGCCAGGAAGAACAAAAAAACGACAATAAAAAAGCACACAACGAATAAGAGTGTAAAAAATATTCGAAGTCAATCTGTCATTTCCACTTCCTTTTGCAAATAGAAAAAAGAGTCGCAGCCGACGACGTCAACCAGTCACTCATCTCAAATGTATAAACTCTTTTTCGCTCGAGGGCAAGGCATGGCATGACCAACGCATAATTTGCCCTGAATTTTAATCCCTGCAAAAAAGTGGAGCAGACCATATTATTGTTTTTTTAATTTGATATAAAGTGTACTCACGGTGGAATGAATGAAAGAAGAATTTTTACTTTCAGTTTCAGTCTTGCCGAGCGTGCCGACTCAAGTCAGTGATTTCACTAGTCGCGTTCGCATGTGATTGTGCCCTCACTCATATTTATGCCTAATTCATAATCATCAAATCAACAGAGAAATTATATATTTACGTATACACCATTTACATTTTGTATCCTTTTCAAAGGTCTCAAGTGTCACGTCACCGTCCTCTCGTTGTGTTTTTTTTTGTTTAAGAGCCGAACTGAAAGGAAAAGTATACGAGTAATATGCTCGATTGCATGCAAGAGAATTAAGTGTGCTTATGCCACTTGACAATTTTGACAGGATCAAAATGCCTCAAAGGGGAATGCGTATACACACTCACGATATATTCAAACGTATCCAAATTTAATATAATAATGGATTAATAATAGTGTTCTCTCGCTCTATGTTGCAACTTGCAAGTAACAAATATACCTTCTGTATAAAAAGGAATGCTAATCCTACTAAAATAACAATAATTGGCTTCCATTCAGGGAAGTAAGGGTATAAATTAGTGCTCAGAAACAAGAGCAATAGTCCTCATCCTCATCCTCATTCTTGAGCAAAAAGGCATTAAACAGTTTAAACCAAAAAATTTCAAATGTGTGCACACTGCACACACACAGTTGTTGATATCTGATTATTTGTTAACTGCTCGTAAAAATGCGATGAGTACGTAGTTCCATAATTCCAACAGCTAAAACGGTTATACCATTTTTCTCAAAAGGAACTGAGGAGACGAGGAAAGAAAAAATGTGGATTTTTAATGACAATCGACAATCACCGTCCTCTTCGCCATATCATCTTGCAACAACGTAACTGTGAATATACGTGTATTTTGTAATGTTTAATAATAACGCGTATTTTTGAATGTGCATACTTTTGAAGAGGAAAGCGGTAGATTTTTTTTCTTCTTCGTCTTCTCTTCACTCCACACGTTTTCTTTTACTTTTGAGCTGACCAAAGATAACAAGAAAACACGTTTGTCATTGTTGTTGTCAATTATATCCATTTGGTGTTAGTGTTCTGTTGGGAAATAATAGTACATGCGATGGGGATTACCATTACCGAAAAGTATGATCTCAGATATATATATTTCGTTTCCTTTCGAGTGTTCGTGTCGTGACAAAGGGAGTTCATGCTTTCCAATCACAATGCAAAAAAAGCGAGAAGACAAGCATTACAGAAAAAGGCGAGAGAGAGAGAGAGAAGAGATGAGTGAAGAGAAGCGATAATGATAATTGCTCTCCGCTCATAATTCAATTGAGAAAAACGAAATGCCTTGTTCACAATTTTAACTTGACCTGTCGATGATGTCGATGCATAAGACCGGGATTTGAGATCCATTACGCATTCGCAATTACCACGAAATAATGCATACGTAAATGTTTTTTGTGTGGTTCGTGCCTTTCCCTTTTACAGAAAATGTTTAAAATGTTCTCAAGTGAATGTGTTGGAGATAGTGCGCAGCGCACAAAGTTTTTTTTCTTCAGTGTGCTGATGCTGATGCTAAGACTGAGACATAAAAGGGAAGTGATTTGAAAATCGTTTAGCCTTGTTGTAAAACGTGCTTATGAGCTCAACTTCATCTCGAGTTTCCTTTTTTCGTTCGATTTCATTTAAAAGGAGGGAAAAGCGAACAATTTATTTTAATGAAAATTGAGACGAGTTAACTCGGATTACAAGAGTCAATACGTATTGCTAAAAAACCTTGTTGTTCATATTTTAGACACAGAAAAAAATGTTTTTTAGAAAAGCTTGTGTTTGCATTATCATCTGCTTACCATAAACGAATTATGCAAGCAGAGTCAAAATATGAAGATTATGATAGGAGAAGGTGTAAAAAAGCCAGTTTCACTTTTGTTTCTCAGCGAAATAGTTGCTCCATTTTTTCGCTCTCTGCGATTGTATTAACTGACTCATTGCATTTTTTCACATTTCATTCGGATGATGTAAGCCAGCTTCTGTTAGCAAAAGTCAATTCAGCTCGCTCGCGAGGTCGCGATGAGTATGTTTATCGACGAAGAGCGCTTTCGGTGGGCGGATCTCACCAATTCATGGACACAGGGAATGGAAAACTCATCTCTACAGGCATTGTATTCACTCTACATGGACAATAACATGGAGAGAGCAAAAAATGTGAAATGGAGCAAGTTTTACTTTTAGTTAGTCCAGTCAACAAAAAAGGTGGATCGTCTCTGTTACAGCATTGATTCTTTATCGAGGTTGAGAGTATGTACTTGATTTTGTTGCATGTGGATGATTTCTTATTGCTTCAAGAAGTTATTCAGGCCAATAACCGATTATTGAGTGAGTTGTTTTATGCACACACACAATACGATCCCTCTCCCTTTGGGGCCATAATTTAATGACGTCACTTCAAAATCCACTTTTTTGGGACCCCCCCACCCCCCACGTCACTTCCTTATACATTACAGGATAGGCATTACAGGATAGGACCGTCACTTGAACTCGAGACCCCCCT
>JAQFZW010000727.1:0-44608 GCA_034687055.1 Heteromurus nitidus | reverse complement strand
GACTTTCACCTTTCCTCACATTTTCGTGAGGATGAGATTAGACTCATCCTTTGTTTTGGAATGGGAATACCACTATTAGTCTTCATCTTATTCTTTACGGACGGAGTAAAGAATCGATCAACAACCAAAAAAGTACGAAAGCAAGAAAAAAATACATGTTACTGCTCCAACAACTCCAGTGGCAAGAATGAAAAGGGAAGAAATCTCTTGCAATAATAATAGAAGGTAAAAGATAGACGCGTGGGACTTGCAGGTCTGCTGGTTTCTTCCTTGTGTTGCTCGCTGCTCTTCTCCTGTCGTTAGATGAAAAAAGTGTTGAAGCAGCAGTTGGTACTGAAGGCTATGTTTAATATTAGCATGCACTAGTTCATAAAGCATTATATCTTTTGACTGCGCACATTTCATATCAACTATATTCCACAACAATTTCCCTCCGCGTCGTATTTATCTACATTCAAATATGTAGGGAAATGCTTATATGTGTGGATGTACAAATAATATCGGCTGCTCGCTACACAATCCGACGTTTGAACATAACAGAGCTTTGAGAAAAATATAATAATAGGGACAATGGTTTTGTACTAAACAATATTAAAGAGAAAGTCGGGGTTCCCTTGTCTGTACACATCTCTTTCAGTCTGCTAATTTCTGAGATATGTATATGGCTACATGGCACACGGAGACAAGTTTTAGAAAGAAGGAAAGACGATTTCACAGGAGTTGGGATCGTGTAACTTCAGTCACACGATGAAAGCTTGTGTAACACGTTACTGACGAAATGTTATGGACGCTATGATGGTTTATGAAAGCTAAAACTAATGTGTTCTTTATGCACTTTATAACATTTCCATTGGACCCAGGGTGGATTGTTTATCGAAGGGCGGTATGCAAGGCATTTCGAATACGCTATCACAATTTCTAGGTAAACCGCATATAAGATAACAACACAAGCCTCAAGCAAATTCATTCCATCAATTATACTGACGATGCGCCTACGTTTGGCAACATATTGGAAAAGTAATTGCAAGAATTGTTACATGAAATTAGTTTACCGGCCTATTCTGAACACTGAAACTGATACAATCACTTTATCATGCTTGTATGGAATCTATCTAAATTTAGAAAGGTCTTTTATTGCACAGACATAAATAAGGAAATTGGATAGACTGACGGACAAACAATTGCAACTTCAGTACTAACTACGATAAGTTGGAGTAAGCACTTACTTGTCTATCACTCGTAGCTTAATAAGAAAGACAAAAACATATCACATTTTCTATTCGAAAGCTGGAAAAGAGGCAAGTGGGACCCATGCAGGCATAACCGGAGCATTCTGACGCTTTTTCTCGAGTGCTATGATAACTACTATGGCACTTTTGTCACTATCGCCTTCAATATACATACAGATAGATCCCTGGCTAACAAGGCAAAGTCAGAATGCTGAAATAATGCGAGGACGCGAGGAGAGGAGAGAGCAGTGAAACTCGTCTGTGGCACTATGCTGCTCCATGGCACTCCAAGTAAACTGCCACTGGAGGAGTATAACTGTGAAGGAATGAGCGAGAGAGTGGAGGAACAAGAAGGCGAAATTTCTTAGACGCGCTTCATCAAGATAATGCTGATGATGATGATAATGATGCTGATCATCGTCCTACTGTCTGCCTATATCTACTTCAGGGAGGCAGTCAGTCAGTTGGAGAGTTGGAGTCTTCCTTCTCCCCTTTCCTTGACTGCGTTTTTGTTGTTTTTTTTCTTGCTCTCGTTGTTTGTTCCAAGGAGCAGGAAGGCAGAGTCATAGTCCCTTCATCATAATCTTTCCTGAGTTAGCCATCTATGTCAGATGGAGTGGTAGCGAAGCACCTCATTTTTTTAGCCGAGTGCTACGTTTTCTCCACACTCCAGCAGGAGCGAAAAACTGTGTGTGTGTAGTAGAGTAGATCAGTAATCAAGTGCGATGGTAATGTTAGGGTAGGGGATAGTATCTCGCACATATACAGACATTCATACATGCATAATATGTTCAAGGAAAGGAAGAAAAAGAAGGCAGCGCTGAGGATCGAATGATCATGATTATTTGGATGATGACGATAGATATGATGATAACTTCGCTCTCTACTGCCACTTGCCTCTCTCTAGGAAATAATCAAGTGCCGGAGTGCGCATCCTTAAATCAAAAGGTTCTTGTCATTTATCGACTGTAGCGGAGGAAACTTCCTATATGCCATTCTCCACTCACCCCGAGCTATATAGATTTTATCAGCTTCGCTTCGTCTTGTGAAGAGGAGGACAATTGTTTCTCTCATGTTTATAAGTATAACACGTTTCTTTATGTGCTTATCATCGTGTACAGTTAAAAATAGAAAACAAGCACGAAGTTTTAGACATTTTTATTGGTTTCTACCGCTCTCATAGTCTCATTAAAATACGACTTCACTTGCTGGCGTTTCACTCGATTTATTAAAGAATGAACGCTGCTGGCATCCGTGTATTTTTTACTTGAGTTTTATAATGATTTCTTACTGATGGATGTCGTTGATAGTTATTGCACAGCATATAACTTCAAAACTTCTGTGTTGTTTGGTAGTAATGATTGATAGTAAATTTGAACAAAAATGTCCCATTTCCACAGGTTGTAAATGAGCTCATTGGGAGATTTCGGGGAAATTTTATCGCTGGTGATCCTTGTCTGCCTGATAATGATGCTCCGTTTGAGGAAGAGGAGTGGAGTGAAGTGAGAATTGGAGATTCGTTATTCAAGGTAAGAGACGACGTTGCAAGACTGTATAACTATAAATGTCGACGTCTCAAATTATTTAAAGCGGGTAGAAATATACAAGGTGTATTCTGATGAAGGAAATGAAATGTAATCTCGACTTTTAGAGTGGTGGTCCCTGCACGCGTTGCGCTACAATTTGTACTGACCAAATAACGGGTGAAAGGGGGCCTGAGCCGCTGCTAACTTTGTCCGCGATGAGAAACGGGAGAGCAAACTTTGGAATACATTTATACAGCATTGCTGACAATGCTCCTTTATCATCTCCGCCCTTGTCGCTAGCCACTCTGTCCAAGTCCTCCTCGAATGCACAACCCATTTCCCCAAGTTCGGAGGAAAAAGTTCACATGCGAACAATAAAACCTGGGACCGGTACAGATGAACCTGTGCGAGAGAATGGGATTGCTACAGTTCCCAGCGGGAAGTATTCAGCAGAGAAGAATAAAACTTCATTGGAAAAGCTTCATGGAGCTCACACCGCTGCCGGAGGAGGTCTACAAAGAAATGGACCTACGATGATGACGGACCAACGTGATTCTGGTGAAGCAGCTACTCGTACCATCAGAAATACCCAAAACTACGGTATGAAGTTGAAGAACCAACAATTGTCATCAAATTCATCATCGCAGTCATTCACTTTGTCGGAAAGTAGCTCAACAAAATTGGCAAACTCCTCTATTTCTATTGCTAACCAAGTGCAAGCAATTCACATCGGGGACTCTGTAAGAGCTCAAAAGAAGGAAAATCGACGTTCTTCAACGACTCCTCCTCCACCTGGTCAATTCCACCGGTCAAAGCATTCTGAGACCAATACGGATGCTATTGCTGTTGAAAAGAGTAATTCAAGTTTGAGTCCCAACGGTGGTGTCAAAACGGCGATTTTTAGCGAAAGTTTACAAGTTTCCAGCACTTGTGATGAAGATCGGGAAGGGAATTTCTCTGAAATGCAAAGTCTAATAGAGTCTATTGACTAAAAGAAGGAAAAAACTGCAGGCTCGAGTGAGTCTGTTTGTACACATCTGTGTAACAAGAAAAAACAGAAACTACTTTCAACTGTATACATTCTTTGCACATATAGTGTCTCTCATATAACAATGTCATGGTGTGGGATGTCGGTGTGCATATACTCAAATAATGTAGAAAGCTTTACAAAACTTTTTTCCCATTGAATAGCAGGTGTCCTGTAATAAGAAAAACTGTCCGTGGAGGCTATTTTTTCCCTTGTTTTCCTTACAGCCTCCACACATACATTCCATAAATTGCACGCTAATGTGTACAATTTACATTTCAAGTTGCACATTTAAAAACACTTTTCCTCTTTATTGATGAGATTTTTCTAGTCTTGGCAGCTTTAGAGAAAGACGCACACGAGAATACTCTTACAACAACAGCACACACGACACACACACGCGTCATACATAATATGAGTGTGTCGGCGGCTCGTGTATTAAATGTTGTCTTTTCATTTTGTTACTTGTTCCCTTTTTTTCGTTGAAATTATTGTGAACTGAACGAATGATATGCTAGTGTTTACGTTTTACAACTTGACGACAGCACAAGAAGACCCTCCGCGTGCATTATCCCAAATTATCCTCTCATTTATGTTGACACGTTACTTTCCTGTTATTGCTCTCCTTTTTTGTGTCGCTCCCTTTCTAATAGAATATAATTGCATATACTTACGAAAGCGTAGATGTCCTAATGCAGGTTTTAGTTAAAGTGCACCAATTGTTTTCTTTGCACAAAAAAGTATGCTTTTATTACCAAAAAGTTGGTTGTATTTGTGAAACTTTCGTTGACAATGGTTTTGGGTTAATGTTAATATTCCTTACAAATACGCATTATACTTATATATATATATGCAATATACTTGTAATACGTGATAAGATCATACAAATTGTGCAAACATGTTTCTTTACTTCTATCTCTTGTAATAAAATGAGCACATCGTGAAAATAATATAAGCTACATGAAGTATATCTTCATTATCTGTAGTACCTGAATCCGATATGCCGTGTGGATATGGTTGGATAACATAACATATTCAAAGGATTGCTAAATCACCCTGTTAAAATGAGGAAATGCTTTTGTACAATGTTCTGTTTAAAGTTATAATGAAATAAGGAATTTGGCCATTAATTGTCTCCGCCTCTCGTTCAACCTCGGTTCAACTACATTATGCAGAGTGATGATGCCGAAACAGGAAGCAACATCAAATATGAGGAGGTAAAAGTCATCGTGTCATTTCTCCTTTGTATTAATATTTCTTTCATGAAAAATTGCAACTATTTCCTTTAATTATCCTCCAGCAGTTCCTTCTTGTACGTGAGAGTAATAATACGCCATTTCCACATGAAAATATTAGGATGGTAAACAAAAGAATGGAGAAAGAGTGAACTACATTTTCATACTTTTTCTTTCTTTCGAACCATTAGTATCCTTTTTCATCACGTCAGATTTTCTTGTACAACTCACACGAAAACGATTGCTCTCTGCCACCAGCAGCAGAACTCTGCGTAGTATCACTTTTCCCTTCTCTCTACTTCCAATTCGTCCTCTTTATTACAGGAGCGCAAAAAAGAAGAAGATATTTTCCTTGCTCTTTTCTTCGGCTCTCGGCACACTCTCTTTCTTCTCCCCTAAAAACTCACTCCAATAAATGACAGAACGGTTGTTTAAAATCAACAGACGGAATGCATAATGATTCTTCCAATAAATCTACTCTTCTCACTCATTCTTATTCCACATATCAACTCTTTCATGGTGTTGCCTTTTCTTTACTTTTTTTCCTGCACTTTTTCTAAGCCCTCGGTAAATCCTGTTTGATAGATATCAAGACATGTTCACATCTCTACAATGGGGAAAAGAAGTGCGTGATATATGCATTTTGCCGTTTAATTCCACGGTGTTCTCCTGGCTGAAGGAGCGACGTAGTAGTACAGTGGCTATATGTATGTACATGTATTTTGCAAAGTTGAACGTGTTCTTCCTTGTTCCGAAATTTGTCAATGTCCTTTGCTTGGCAGCTCTCCATGAAACCACATCAACATCACGTCGAGATCCCTGAAAACTCTCCTGGTATACGTAAACTCTTTACTCTCTCTCTCTCGCTCTCCCTTCGGATATCAAAAAGAGAGACGACACAAGATGAAAGTGATACAAACCATTTATACCTAGAATAATGGAAAAAAATACTCCCCAACCGAAGGAATACATATTTATATGATAGACAATAATGTTCTGTGTTATACTCCTTTTGTTTATACTTTTTCCTCCACTTTTTTATCTCTCTTCCACCACCTTCTAGATAGCATTGAATTTTAATAATGGCAAGAGACAACTTAATGCGTATCTAACATATGTATTATTTGGGACTGGGACCTGGGACAGACATTGCTTGCATTTTATACTTTTTTCTGATATGGATGGTAGTTGATGGGTGTCATGATAGTATAGAAAATAATGTACAATGTCTCTGTTTCTCTTCCTTTTTTTCCTTCTCTCCAAAGTCACATTATTCACAATAGTCATGATCGCGATGATACTTCCCTGCAATCTACAACAAGAGACAATAAACAGTGGAAAAGAAGAAGAAGATTTGGAATGAGAGAGCGGGTTGAGATGGGATTTTTTCGTTAGAATATGCTTTTGACCTTATCACAGTTTTCATTTAGAGAACGGTATGTTATAACGCTTACATGAAATTAATCTCCACAAAAAATTGAAAGATGAGACTGTTTCCTCACAAATAATCTAAAAAGCATTTTTCGTAACACGCTCCGAGAAAAAAATATGTGAGCGAGTTATACTACTTTCTCACAAAAATCCACATACTCACACACGTACTCTCCTTCTCTCTTCGGTGTTGTACAATGAAGCGTAGAAGAATGTAAGTGGCATACGTTTTATATTTAATCTGGAGATTATCTCGAGGAAAAAATAGGAAAATGAGGAGAGGAGAGAGAGCAAAAATAAGGGGAAATGCCACCAAGAAACAACGAAACGAGGATATGGGAATGAGAGAGTCAAGTAGGAAAAGTGAAATGGGAATGTTTGGAGGAGAGCAACATAAATATGTACATAGCAAATGAGATAAGGGAAGAACAAAAGAAAATGTTTTAACGGGTCATGCTATGCTCAGTAGGGAAACTACTGCAACTGGTGAACATAACACTTATTCATTGCTTTATTACCCTTTTTGAAGCAAAGTAAATGAGAAGAATAGAGTTTCTTGTGTGTTATTATTAATGCTCCATGTACATATGTATTGCATTCTGCCTCTCTTCTTCTCCACATACATCCTTTTATATAAATGATTAAGTTGATATTGTTATTTTTTGTATCTCTCTGAAGCAGGGAGACAATAGACATTTTCACACAAAAAAATGTACTCTTTTTCCACTGGCACGTCTGCTAAATGTGCCATCAGAGCTGTTACACTCCCCTTTTTCCCCTGAAAACAAAAGCAAGTATTATGTGTCTGTCTATACATCGCAATTAAAGACACATTCTTCTTTAGTCAATCGTAATAAGGTTAACGCAACGGCGGAATTTTTCTCAAGATGTTGTTTTTCACTTGCTTTCGTGCGCAACAAATAAAGCTCAAAATTCCATCATCCACACCACTCATCCTGGTATACATATCAGAAGAGATCTCGGAGTTGCGAGATTTTTTTTCTTCCTCCGAATTTAGTGACACAAAAGAGTCTAAAGCACTTTTAACCAACTTTTTTACCCGAAAACAGTACGGATCAGAGAGAGAGAGAGAAAAGTAGTTATGTGAGTGGTGTGTGGTGCGAGAAAAAAACGTTAAGGGCTGAAAAAACTAAATGCTGAAAACAAACATACAAAAAAAGCTTGCATTTTATAACTTATATGTTTTAGACGAGTAAATCAGTTGAATATAGTATATGGAATACCGACTCTCTCGCAACTTGGCTTCACTTTTAGCCAAAATGTAGCAGCAACAGCAGAAAAAGCAGCCCCTTTTGTCATTGTCACGCTCTGTTGCAATCTTTGTCAAAAATAAATAGAAGTTTTTTTTGTGCACTTGCACACTACACACTACACTATAACATGTATTATCCCATCTCTTCAGGATTTAACTGTATTTTTTCCCTTCGTCTTCAATCTAGCGTCTTCTGAAACCTTCTTGTGCAACGACAACTTTCGTGTCTCTTCTTCTCTTCCCGTTTACTCCTCTTTCCCCTTTATTTTTCATTTTGAGCGAGAGGAATGACGAAGAAAAGTGAAATTGTGATGTTTTGTATTTATAAAAAACCAAGGAGAGAGAGAGGGAATGGAAAACGGCTTACAAAAGGAATTTCCTTGTGTTCAATTCCACATTTTCTTCTCTTTATCGTGTTGGGAAAAAATATTGTCAATTTCTAGACAAAGAAGAGGAGCACACGAAGACAAAAAAGTAGGAGGATGATCCGAATAAGAGTAGACCAAGAAAATAAACGAAGCCAGAGTTGAGGAAGAGGACAAGAGGAAAAGCGAGTATATATATATTTTATTTTATATTTTCTTTCTTGGAACAGGACTAAACACAATGCGGGTGGGTAAAGTGGCAGAAATAAGCAGCAAGGGGCAAAGACATTATATTAAGCATGAGATGAGTACATGAGTGAATTTTTTTTCATCTTCTTCCTCGTATGAATTACTACTCCTTGAGAAAAAGAGAATTATAAGAAAGAGTATCACATGAATACAAAAAAGCGACATGACACAAAATGGAGAGACACGTATAATATGCATGGAGAAGGGAAACAGGAAAAAAGTCTCTCTCTCTGCCTGCCCTTTCAGCTCTACTTCGTTACTGAATACTTGTTTAGCTACATTGTTGTTGTTGATGGTAAATGGTTGAGTGTGTAGGAAGCAGCTTTTTTCCAAAAGATTCTTCTTCTCATTAAGCCAGGCATGGAGGATTTATAACGTCTCCTTCTTTGAGTAAATTGGGTAAAAGAGGTTCAGATTCCGGGATTTACTCAAAGAGAGTCACTATATTTAATATCTGTGTGCCCATGCAAGCTGGCTGCATATATAAAGCCATACAAGACGAAGAGCATGCTCCAATTCCACACACTTATACTTCTTCTGAAAACTACGCCAAACTCCAGAGAGAGAGAGAGAGGATCTGGGAACCGTGGTAAGGAGAGACACCCGAAATAAGCATATACATACATATATTACCTATACACATATATACGATACGTTCATAGAAATAGCATGCATAGAATTTAGACGCCTCTAATTTCTCTATATATATGCCTCTCATTCACTCTCCTCCAGTATCGAAGCTGCAACTCTTTCTTTCTCCGTCATCTCTTGTTCATTCTCGTGCCCTTTTCTTACGCGCTGTATTATTTAGATCTTTTTCTCCGGTTATTACGGCCAACTTATAATGGGCATAACAAAGTCATGCATAATATAAATTTGAATGGGATGCATAATACAATAGGAAGTGCGGGGCTTACATATGCATGCACCCATAAGGCTTTAATAAAGTGTATGCTACAAAAAACGGAGAGAAATGGAGAGGTGAGGATCAAACCCTGCTGTTTGCAGAGTGTTAGTCTCCATCCTCCAGTCAAGCTTTCTCTCATATTCCTTCTTTTTTTGCCATCAACTTGTTTCCTATTTCATAAATGAGGGTTGTTTTGGAAGGGTTAATTCCTAGTCTTGAAAGAGCTTCTATGAAATTCACAAAGCAAATAAGCTTTTCCATATAACGTCTACATTCAAGCTTCACCTTTCTGACTCTACATTTTGCACTAATAATATAATGCTCAACTTCTGCAGACCTCTTCTGGCATAAGGTAACTGATTTTTAGTAGTCGTTGGACCGAAAACCTGGTCAAATTAGATAGATTGCGTACGTTTTAATGCTTGTCTGCTTTCCCTGGAAAACAACTATCAATGATGATTTATTAGAGGCACAATATTGCTCTGGATCTCTTGGTACCAGCATGCATGTGCATAAATATAGCTCAGTTAGCTCGTGTTGAAGCCATCGTACATGAATCATTAATAGTCGTCTGGAATTGCAAATTAAAATGCTGTACACAATGAGAAGCTGGAGAAATATGAATTTGTTATACTTGCATTATATTCTACCTTAAGACCGTTGCGTTGCATAATATTTGTAAAGGCAACAATAGCATTATTATTCTACTCGCCATTGTGGTTGTTTTGTGTCCAAAATATAGTCAGAGGACCAAAGTTACAAATCTGGCAAACATATACGAGAAGAATGTATTATGGACTTTCTTTATTAGTGTGTATTTATCATAAAAAATACATTTTAGGAAATCGCAGAGAAGGATTAAATAACGGGAAGACACGACCAACCTAAAAAATCGCAATCAGTTTGAGATTTACAAATATAACAATACCTTGTCTTATGTTAATTTTCTCAATTTCCCAAAGTAAATCCAAGAGTAATAAAAAATCTCGTGTAATACGTAGATCGCTGCTTCGGTCCGTAAATTATCAGCTTCAATGAAAGTGGTAGCAGTTGGTGGTAATTACGCGTGGAGCGTAAACCGTCCCATTCCACTCGATCTAAGTAACGGGAAAATGTATGTTCGCTCGAACCGAGCAAAATATCTGAACAGAGCATCTCCAATAAGCATGTATACTTACGAAGAGCACACATTCAAGATTCAACATTCAAGATCGTTCAGATATGAGAGTTCTTCTGCGAACACTTGAGATAAAACACTGTTGGTACGCTACAGCGCGCAGCATCGAGGTGATTGTGAAATCGACAAGGAACTTTGATCGGACCTTGACTCGTTTTCTCTCTCTCCCTCTCTAGAAAATCTAAAATGAGAGAAGGCTATTAAATGCTTTCATCATCGTTTCCCTCCGTATCTTATTACAGGAAAGAAAACTTAATGAAAGTGGTCGTAATCATTTTATGTTTTGAGGGCGTACATGTATGGAATCTAGAGGGGATCCGTGAGAAAGAGATAAGGTACAAGCACACGCCTACACACACAAGTATAAGTGCTTACACATGTGTGGGGATAGACCCATGATAATGGTACTATGCCTTATACTTATATTGTGAACATTCTTTAAGTTTGTGCCCTTGCTTACAAAAAAGAAGTAAAAGTTGATACTATGATGTGGTACAGAGAGATGGAATATAGTCGGACTTCCTTTCGTATTCGAACGTGATAGCGCCCTATCAACTCATAAAGGGTCTACATGTGAATTTTAATATTTACTTTGGCTCATTACTGGTCCAATTTATAGTCTCAATGACCTACCCAGACGTGATCCTTTCACATTCGAAGTAATATATAAAAAATCTTTTCATTGTGTGAGTACGTTTCCATTCTATTTTCCCAATTCTATTTGAATGAAAATGAAAGTAACGTAAAATGAAAGCTGAGTGGCTTGAGATGAAATCTTCCTTTCATTACGACGCATTGCTCCAATATTGGTTTTCAGGTGAGTCAACAGTCAACACCAACTGCAGAACGTAGTAGCGGAGTTCTGATCGGAGTTCCGTGCATTTTCGGTGGGATGTTATGTTTCTTATACATTATTTGTATACTTTAACCTTGCTCGTTTAGAAAACTGTTTATTTAGGTGGGAGACTTTAATTCATCATAGTTCTTGCTAAGCAGAGAATTTGTCAGAATAAAAACGAAAATGCATAAATTATGAACTTCTAATAATTATTGAGTCCGGCAACTCTTATGATTATTTTGGCTCATTTTGGGGCAAGTTGAACTACGACTCTATTTTAAATGACAAAATATGTGATGGGCTTGAATTTCATACTAACTGTGGATTGCAAAATATGTATAATTAATAATTAACTTTTCACAATCTGTATACCATGCATACAGTCTACCAAGCATTCTACGATTTCGAAGAAATCAGAATATCATGCCCCTTTCACTTTGTTCAACATCAACTGCTAACTACTTCCTCATGCTACGAATACTTTACTATGATCATATTGAAAACTCCGCAAGCAACGAAACAGGTGAAGGGATATAACCAACGTTTACATTTACGATGAAATAATTGCAAAAGGGAATGTGACACGTCATCAACACGAATGACCTCATATAACTCTTGCGGCTTGTAAAATAAGTCTTTGATCTTGTTTGAGTATCCGTATTTTCATTTTTTCGAGAATGAGTCACGAAGCGTGAAGTACAAAGTGGTTTGGTCCTGCTGGGAGGAATACTGCACCGTAATTTCGTTGGAAATGTCTCTTTTTGTAATTATTTTCATTACACATTAATTTAATGAAATACACTGACAATTAATAACGAACGCATGGTGCCGCATAATGTAGAGAGATTTTTTGATGATAGCCAACTAGATTTCTTCAGTTGTTACAGACGTACACGCCATCACATCAGTGAAAGCATCAACCACAGCGGACGAAGCAATCCCACAAAGCCAGAAATGTGCGGCGACCACCGAGAATGACTAACAAAATATTTAAGCAGTGTTGGTTTTCTTGAATTTTTAAATTCATATTTATAATTCTATCAGTGTACCTAACCTGCACAGAAAATTCCTGGTACTCGCTAACTCCAACTACTCACTCACTACTCCCGCCCTTGGTCGAAGAAAGCCTAAAGAGCTTCTTGGAGTACCTCTCCATCTCACGAACGTCATAAATAGCGGATCATACATTTTCACGAGGTATTCTCAGAGCAGTCAACGTCAGCCAGTTGTTGTGCGGTGAATGTAATATATTTATGTCCTTTCACCAATCCCAAAGCTCACTTGCGACTATATACCATAATATATTGTACATTTATTATTATTTGTGATATATGCATAAAAAAGTATATACGGAATCCTGTTAACGTGTAATAAGAGTGTGTGTATGTATATCGCATCATGGGGAGTTGGGAGAAGAGAGAGAGAGAGCAGAAACCAAGAGATCATGTCAAGCTAAACACTGGGAAGATTGATAACCTGGAGAAAGCAACAGGAGATTACATTTTTTCCTTCTCGCGTAAACCTTCACTTATTCCAACTCCCCCTTTCTTCTCACATTCTACAAATTCTAATGCTAATGTGATATGCATGTCTGCTTCCGACTTTCCTCTGCTCACACAGGACCACGGACCCTTGAGGAGTATGCATGTACGTATTGAAGCTGTAGAGCTACAAAAATAGAGCTCTTTTCCCTTTGAGCTCAACTCGTTTCATGTTGTTACGGAACGGAAAATGATTATGAATGTTTCCACCACGTAAACTCATCTAGTATTGTCAGTGCAATTCAAACGTGAACAGACAGAATATATATTTAGACAGGTTGAGTGAAAGATGGAACACTTTTACGTAAAAAGATTGTATTCGAAATTCGATGGAACCTTTTAGGCTATTACACGCCTGCCTTTAATCATTTGTGAAATTGCACATTTCATGAAATTCGCATAAAAATGTAAGTCAGTATTAGAATTTCTTAACTATTCTTATTCGAAGTAAAAATGATTGGGAATACGAATAAACATGGATGGTTTTATAAGGTTTGGCAGTTGGTACATTTGATTTGAGACGCTTGAGGCAACTGAAAGTTATGGAAAAGTTATGTGTAGAAAAACTCGAAGGTTTATGAATAGGAGCAATTCATTGATTCTTTGCAATTAATAGTAAGCTTTTATACCCAAAATTATAAATAGTCTCAACATGAAGTATAATAGGTGCCTGTGAACATGCGTGTTTAGGATACGTTTCTATCCCATTGCTTTTAGTGAAAAATAAAATTGGCACACCCGTCAGCCGCGAGCTTGGTCTCTTCTATTCTCGGAAATGAGACATAGTTTAAGAGATACATGTTATTACTACAATCCATATGGAATCCGTGAGGTGTACGTGAACACATCCTTTCCGAGTATGATTTTCCAAAATGTGAGGTGTGACGCAAAGAAGAAGGGAAAGATGCTCCTGAGCTCACTGCTCCCTCCCCACTGTCTTTCAATTCATACATAAATTCTAATAGAATTCATCGTAAACTCCATTTTTGGACGCCGCTATACACGTATGTCATTGAAAGTGACTATTTGCTTTCTCTCTCCTCAATTTTCCTTTCACTTTCCCCAGTTTTCGAAGATGAAGAGAAATAAGCCTTCATCGCTTCCATGTCTTATCACTTACAAGCACAAATTTCTTTTCAACTTCCTTTTTCGCTGAAACGTTGAAGAGACATTTGAATACATGCTAAAAGAATCTCACAAGTTACAACCCTTCAACCTTTTCCCCATATGCACATACGTAGTAGCAATCTATATACACGCGCATACATTATACAAACATTTTATCCACTTTCCCTCTATATCCTTTTCCCCCCAAGAAGACGGCTCCACACACACACGAGAAGAAATTCTCGTCACATTTTCTTTGTAATAATAACAGCCAAACCGCGCCGCCACTAGCATCTCCCTCCACCACACACACATACACACACACAGTCATCATCTAACGCAAAAGCAACAGTATGAAACCGAAGCAAGCTTTCACTTGGCGCACTCGATGCGACGATGATGTGTTTTTTTTCTTAGGTAAGCTCATGAAACCACATCATCACACGAGGAAAGAATGGTGCATATTACTTGTTGGTAGCTGCTGCTGATCTTGCCTTTCTCTTAGACTTTCCTTTTCTTCGAACGAACGGTAAAAGAAAAGGGGGCCTTGCTTCTGAGCTAACAAGGTAAGAAGAAGGTGTTTTCTCTCTCTCTTCCTTTCTTGCCGCATATACTTTTTGTGTGTGCATTGCACTCTAGACTTTAAGACACATAACTAGTGTCAAATAAAAGTTTGGCACACCGCTGCAAAGGCTTGCACACATTACTACAGCTCTGATAGTTCTGATACTCTATACTCCGAGGGTACGAGATGTGCTCGTATTAGAACTTTCATTATTATTCCTTTCCCTATTGTAGTCGAGAGAGCAAGCTACCTTTTCATTTCTCCTCTTCGCACACACACACATTCAATATCTCCCCAACCGAACCAATCCCAAATCTATATATACATAATAATCACGTTTTCCTTAGGCGAAAAAATCGCTTAAAAGAGGGGAGAAAAAAGCGAAATAAGACCAGCGAGAGGTGCGCACACAGCTTCAGTATTAAGGCGAAAGTAAAAATTGGTTGGGTTGAGAGGAAGAAGAAGAAAGAGTATTCGATACTCGTGTTCAAGTATCTATGTACTTGGAAGTAGTAGAGGCAGTCTTTAATACAATTTTTTTTGTTATCACATCACACTGATATTTTGCTTTTTTTCCATCGACCAAGCAAAACTAAACCTGATCTTAAATAATAGTATCTCATGTATAAAAAAGGTATATAACTACTCCTGTCTACATGTCTACATTTTTACCTATGCTCCTAACTCTAAACTCGACTAGCCATTTTTTATTATGATTATGATGGCGGTGTGCCTCCGCTGCCTAGAGTGTAAGAGTAGGCTTTATATTATATGAAATGAATGTGCGGATATATATTGGCTACAGTGTTGGCGTTTGTGGTTGTCTCGTGGAGATATGGGTTTTTTGGTTTGTGTTCGTGGGATTACTTTCAGCTTTTACTCGCGAGTTTAGCTTTTCGTGCACATTTTCTCTTGAAGCTTTTATGAAAAGGACTTATTGAATCTTGATTCTATCCATCTTACCTATTGACTTTTATTATTTTCTACCCATTTCATCGAGAGAGAGAGAGAGAGACACACACACACATCCACAGTGCTCCTTTCAAACAATAAAAATTCTTAGCTTAAGAAGATGGAAGAAAAGAATCTCAATATCATTTGAACAACTTGAATCCTCCACTTGAATGTGGGTATACACGTTCTACTACAGTACGGATTCATGCACATTATCCATATGTATATAGCGATCATGTAGACAATGTCGTATCATAAAAATTGTATTTTTTTGCTGAGTCTGTGTGTCAGCGCTACTGCCATTAAATAGCAATTTTGCGCATATATTGAATGTACACACGTGATCCCTTCTTGGAATTGGAATGCGGCTACATGTCTATATATGCAGCATCAGAGAGATTCGTAGAAGAAAGGTATGTAAAGTGTGATTTTTTACTACTCACTGAACTGACGCTGCGAAGAAGGAGTATTTTTAGGTTACCTCTTACCTGCCAATAATAATGTATCCTTTCTCTCTGGGAAAGTATCAACAAAACTATTTTATTCATTCCTCCTCATATTTCAACGTGTATATGCCACTATGCCACCTTTGGTTTTTCGTAGACCGAAGAATGGTGGAACGGATGGGATGTCAGTCGATACATTTCTACAGAAGCTGAGCTGATGTGAGTAGCACGTTCGTGAAAGATGACTGTTGCTCCTCTGGCCTGTATTTGCCGCAGGTGTGGAGAAACGACAAATAGGATTTTGAGGGAGACGAGCGCAGAGATGATCGAAATGGTGAAGTGACGTTTCATTTACTGCGGAATTCAATTTGTACCTCAAAGTGGGAGCATGGACTAAATTTTCTGAGGTCTTTACGATGCGTTAGTAAACTGAAGTGGAATTCCAAGATTTTTAAAAACCAGGTCTTTGCAACTGCATGCGCATTTTTTACTTATGATGGATATTGTGGTATGAGGTATTATTTAAGTTTTGAATGGGTGAGCATATATACATCTTCCTTGTACACATTAGTCTTCATTTACGGAAGTATTTGCGTAGCGCAGTAGTAATAATCTCTAAATTGGCATAAACGCTTACAACTCTAATGGTTTATTAAGAACCCCTACCAAAATAATAGATCAACATCCTTCCAAAGACAAATGCTTGAACTTTTGGAAGGAAAAAGATCTCGAATCTAAATTGGCTCAATTCAAAAAACCTCGAGAGTGGAGCCACAGGGAATTTTTAAAAGTACATAAAACATATTTAGCCACATACTATGCGGTTTCAAATTCTAACTTCTAACTGCTCGCCTGCAACAGTTTCTTCTTTCTTTCTCCCTTTATTATTATCGCACAAATGTGCGTACTCCACGCACGCTATAGCCTACCACCACTACAAAAAGTTGGGTGTTGCGAGCCCTCGAAAAAGCAAGCGAGAAAATATAATCGAGTTTCTACAACTTTTGTCCAGAGCACTTTTGGCAGGTTATAATAAAACGTGGCAGTGTGTCATGTGGCAATATGGTGCACACTTATCCACTTGTGCACATTGTTACATTTTTATACCATCGTTGTCCGTGCCACTTTTACTCCCTTCCTTGTGTCCTATTATTATTATGTCCGCTACTCCTTGCGAGTATAGGATGCCAAGGAAAATGGCTCTTTGCACGCGTACTCTCTCCACTCATGACGGTAATGCAATAATAACAGTTTGGCCATTTATATCACTTAGGGAATTACGATACCTTATACCAAAGGTGTATTGAAGGAGTGTGTGGTGTTGCGGGTATTACACTGGTGGGAGAAAGGACTGGAACAAGTTGAAATCGTACACGACCAACAATAAACAGAAATGGTATATGTATACGGTGCGGTGTAAGCATGTGCACACTGAAGGAGAGAGGGGAAACGTGAAATGACGGAAACCTGTTGGCACTTGTAAAATGCCTCTTCTTGGCAATTTCTTCCTATTAAATTGCTCAACTTTTTCACCGCGTCCTTGGGTCGCATTCCGGTGATATCCTACAAGTATACCGAAATATACAAGAGAGAATATTGTGTACTTGTATATAATATTACAAGAGAATCTTGGTATCGTCTTTTAATATAACTATTACTATCCTACACTAAAAATAAATGCTGAAGCGTTTTCTATCGTAGAATATGAGCACGTAGCAAATAAGGCATATCGTTGTAATACAAGTTCTAAGAATGAAATTTAACACTTGACCAGAGAAATTTGTTTTATCCCGTCACATTTCCCGGAGGTGGTACGGAAAAACGTTGAATACGTCGATGAGTGATGACTGATGAGGCATTAACGAATAAAAGTGCTATCATTGTTCTCAAATTTTGTTTTCAAAGTTAAACTATTCAGCAACTATACACGACATGTCACTTGAGCAATGCACGACACAGACTCCGGATTGGTCAGAAATCTTCGCAAGTTTCATGTGGTGAGCATAGATTGAAGACAAAGAATTCCTCCAATCATTGTCAATGACGGCGAGTATTGGTTGCTATTTCGTTTTCAGCAGAATAAATGAGATGAAACAAATATATAAATATATTATTCATATGATCCACATACTCCTTTGATATGCACGTTCCAAAATGCAGCTACCCTTGGAATCGGGATTAGGGTTTGGGAGATCGTATGGATGTAGGGAGTAGGACTATTTACGACTGATTTGTTGAACTCGGAGATTTCTCAATGTGCTCGAAGGCTACACTGATTTGAGTCTACATTTTACGTAATCAGTCGAGGCATTATTATTACCAGCAGAGGATGAGCGGACACTGATTTCATTTTCTTATTCCCTTGTCCTCTTTTCCTCCTTATGGCAGCGCTGTTTTATTATCTCAAATCCACATTACATTTCGAAACACAAATGTGTTTTTTGGTATCAAGACAATGTACAATCCTCTGTACAGAGTACGTAGATACTGGCAAATAACTTATTTTGCTTCAACAAAAAGGAGAGAGAAGGATAATGTAGAATGTGGCAATAGGAATGTAGTGAAAGTGATATGCATTGTATAGCAAGTGCAAGGCACAACCCCAATGATATGGGAGAGGAGGAGAAAACCCAAGCCATAATATGCATCGTCATTTATCTTCTTCTTTTGAGACAACATACCCATGTAAATGTACAAACACAGAATCTTTGATTTCCCAAAAGCACTTTACATGAACTCTTGGAGTGATACAAGAGCGTTGGTTGCAAGCAGGTAGTAGGCAAGGTAGTCACAGGCAGCTACTTCTATATTGCACAGCTTTTTGTCTTTCTCTTTGTGTGTGTGCCAACCACTCTCACAACTCACACGAGGAGTTGGTTCCAGAGAGAAACAAAATACAAGACAAATTTTCCACGTATGCGTTCATTCCATTCGAGAGGAATATAGTGTGTATTTTTTACACTTATCACCTACATTTTATGTTAAAAGTGTACCTGCGAGAAACAAATGAGTTTACTTTGCTTTCCCCCTCTTTCCCCTCCTGCACAACATCAATTTCATTCTAACTCTTGCCTGTTCTTGCTTGATGTTCCGTGCAAATTATCGTCACTTTCCCCTCTCTCTTGTATCCTCTGGCTCAAGTAGCACATACTTACACTCACACACACATACAAAACTTTTTACACACTCTTCCAGTTCTGCAGCTGCTAATGCTACAAACAACTCCACACCAAAAATACACAAAATTCCCTTTCTCCAGTGAATAAGTTGTATTGCTGTTGGAGAAAGGCTTGAATATATGTTTGCAAGGCTACGGTATACTGATAGAGTGGTGCCGGTGCCTCACTTTGTAGTACGTTTTGTAACACTGTTTCATGCTACTTATACTTTTCTCCAGTTTTAATAATAATATAGAGACTTATTGAACCGTGTAAAATTCATTCCCTTTAAGGTAATATATCAACATCAATCCCAAAAACGTGTAGATCACAACATCCAAATCCATTTATTTACTTTCTCACGAAGTACCCAGAGAGAGAAGGAATGAGAGAGTGAGCACAGACAACAACTCTCACATCACACCTCCTCCACCGTTCCCTCTTTAACCTCATTTACAGCTAAAAGAATGCATATCTCTCTCTCTCTTTGTAATCCAGCAAATTCACTCACTTCAAAATTTGTGTACGTTTCTGTG
This sequence comes from Heteromurus nitidus, assembly GCA_034687055.1. Classification (NCBI taxonomy): domain Eukaryota; kingdom Metazoa; phylum Arthropoda; class Collembola; order Entomobryomorpha; family Entomobryidae; genus Heteromurus; species Heteromurus nitidus. The sequence goes on along the minus strand of JAQFZW010000727.1, from coordinate 25,044 downwards.
GAACAAAGCTACCAGCAAATTTAAGTCATTCATTCAGTCAGGAAGGTTGATTCCGTTTCAACGACGGGCCCAGGGCAACTTCCTTGTGTACATACATATTGATAAATGATATATTATGCAACCGTCAACCGTCTACTCCACATCTCGATGATAAAATATAGTAGAAACGCAACTTTTTATCCAACCAAACCAACAATATCTGATAGATTAGTATTTGCCACCAAATGGCTAATCGACTTTCACTTGGATTTACAGAAGTGAAAGCATTATGAAAGCAGCGGGTATATTTAGAAATGTTACTGGTAACCTTAAAAGATTACCAGTAAAGGATTTTTTTGGTAATTTTATGTGATGTTGTTCGTCGCTTTCAGGCAAAGAAGTGAAAGTGAATGGTATATTGAAGCTAGTGATTTTCAATCGCACTTTCTCTTCACACAGAACGGAGGGAGGAATTTGTGTGAAGTTGCAAAGTAACAGATGATGGACAGGTTAAGCATTACACATGGCTTGTGTTTGTTAGGAAAACATTATTTTTCCTCGTGTCGGGTTAATAGGTGGAGACAAAATGTACATTTACGAGGTCATAAAAGTACCAAGGGATATGCATAACGAACATGCTTGAATTGAACTGACTTTCTCTCTCTCTACTCTCTCCCCCATCACTTCTTTGAATTTAACCATAAAGTAATAAGAGGGTAAATACTAATGCTTTACATATTTGTTCATATATTTATATGTGCAATGCTAACACACACACTCTCTCTACTTCTCCAGAGTTGGATTGGAGTGAGGAGAAAGTGAACGCCAAACATGTGTCAAGAGGATGAGGAGAAGCAGAGAGATGTAAACTGGCCTAAATTTACAAGCCCAAGCGACAAGTTGAAAAGGAGAGAGAGAAATTTTTCAGGAAAAAAATGTAGTAGTTATAGTGTATAATCTAAACATGGAGAAACTTCACTACAAGTAGAGTACAGCAGTATACACTAAACAGCTCTCTTCTGCTGTGACTGAAAGGAAGTAGCTGAAAAGTGTATAGTGGATGTAGATGTAGCGTATGGAGTCCACAGTTGGGAATATAAAAGGGGGAAAAGAGATCTCATCCCATCCCAAAGCGATTTATTCAGCCAATTTGCACCCTTGGGAATCATTACTTTTGTCAGTCAAGACTTTTTCCTGTGCTGCCACACTGCTTTTTTGGCCGCTTTTTTTCCTCGAGTGTGTTGTGTGAGTTGTGTATATACTGTGCTTTCACCCACGCTCCCATCACATACAGTCAAAGTACCAATAATATATTATCATTCGCTCACTCTTCCGCACACCACCGAAGCTTCTTGTGTGCGAGAATGAATGAATGAATGGATCTCCACGGACTCTCTGCTTTTCTGCCTGGCGTCAAGTGGATCCTGTGAATACTTCACGACTTCACTGGTGACTGACTGCATTTGTGGCACTGTATTCACTTTTGCATCAAGTATTTTTTTGGGCTAAAAAAGCTCGGCTGCATAAGCATATTATGTGCATTACATGCATGCGTCGTGTATCTAAAGGTTCCCATAAACATGTTTTCTCCTTGTACAAGGAACTAGTGTGAATATCTGTAACATGTGTGTTAAAATTAAGAGAAAATTCATGTACCTTTTATAAAGAGTATATACATTGGCATAGGACATATATACATAGATGAGCGGAAGTATATATATTCAAGCATCCTTTCATTCATTGAACCAAAGCAAAAAGTTACTTTTACTTTACAAATTCGCATATATACACTACAAATATGCATTCTGCATACATCTGTGTACAGGCCATTACAGTTTCATAAGAAAAACCGATGGAACATCATCTGTCAGTTTACACACGAGTCTAGTCTAGTCACTCTGTCCTTCTACCAAAAGCAGGGACATATATGTACTACTACGTGAGTGCGATAGCGTTTCATTTCAGCTTGGAGAAAAATTCAATGAGTTATCATCCCAGACGAAGTACATTTCATCCAGTAGGCTTCTTTTTAAAGTGGCTTTATTCACTATTTCATATCAGTGGGAACAGCAAACGCGTTTCCTCACTCTTTGCTTTCACCGAGGAGCCATACAAAAATATCCCTTTCCCTTTTACTATTTTAAACAACATTCATGCCATGCATGCGTATGACACAATTCAAGGAGAAAAGTGAAACTTTGGGTACATGCAAATGTGACCGTGTCTCCTAATAATTTCTCACATAGAATGAAATCTCAACTCGTGTTGTTTGATGTCGTCGGCGTGGGTGCTGCGAACTGTCAGAACGACGAGAAGCAGGACTATTCCTATCTCCAAAATATGCACAAAATGTGCGTATGCTAATAGAATGGTACGCTTAAACGAGTTTTGGTGTACTCAGAAAGTGGCCGCATTCGTGTTCATCTCTCAAGTTATACTTTCATGAATAAGTGGCTTCATTTCAGCAGTACATGTATGCATCGAAATCAATGACAACTAGACTATATTCCTCAATGAAGCCACTCGCTATTAACAGTTACAGTTGAACAAAGCCGTATTTTCCAACTAGATTTTGACATAGTTTAAGAATGTATGTGAAAACTAGACAAGACCATATATACAAGGATACATCCATTCATCAACTACTTATATGACCACCGTTTCATCCCCACTCCCAACTTACGTTCCGGCTGCAGTCAGTGCTGACCACCAGATTTACAGAGTTGCATATGTACAATAATGTACATACAAGTAAAATGCTGGAGGAGGTGGAAGGAGTGGCTGTGCAGTGTAGTCGTATGAATTTTTACGCATGGATAAATTACCCATAACCGGAATTATTGCCGAGAGTAACAGTAACAATAAGTGGTGACTCGAGTGAATGAGCAAAAGTGGCTAAAAATGTGATGTATTTGAAGTGGATAGATAGGAACGAGGCGAAAATGGTGTGTCAGTGTGTGTGTGCACACGTTCATGGACTCTTTTAGAAGTGAAAGTTGGAGTCACATAGTCAGCAGAGCTACTCTTCAGAACCAATGTACTTTGTAACTGAGTTGCGTATGGAGCAGCAGCACACCGTGAGTATCCCTTTCCCCTCTCCACTCTCTGAAAATGACTTTGTGCATAAGGGAAAATCGGGTATAAGAAGAGGAAATGGATGAACGAGGCTCATGTCAAACCACAGAGAAAAATTAGTGGTTCTCTATTCTGAATAAAATGTGAATAATGTAATAATAAATGGGCAGCGCAGAGCTACCTAATGCGCCCACACGAGTTGCGGGGAAAGCAGATGAATTGAATTGAGGAGAAAATTTTACACTTATAAGCACCAAGAGTCGGTTAAATGTGTGTATATGACTACTTCTCACATCCATCCCATCAAATTATACCACCATTCCTTCTTTTACGCAGAGAGAGAGAGAGAGAGAGAGAGAGAGAGAGCAATTTGAGGTATATCCTCAAACTGGCAAACACAATGTGCTCATAATGTGTCCGTACTTAAGCACTTTTCCCAACCACCACTAATAATAATACCGCAGAAAAACAGATGCAACCATTCATTCCTCCCCTACCATTTCCATTTATGTCAGTCCCTTTCTCGCCTCCAACATTGCAAAAATGGCTCAAGCGTAATCGTCATTTTTCCAACGGCTATATTTCATGTCAACATATTATTTCATGCTTGCATAAAATGTAACCTGTTTTTGTCCACAATTCCTACTCTCTTCTTTCCCTCAAGGTAGAAATGGGTCGAGTGTTTTCTCAATCTACGCATTTCCACAACTTGACGAGCTATATATAACATTTTGCATTGTAGCCAACAACCAAGAAATGAAGCTAAAATTACCAAATTGTAGGTATACTGAAAGGTCACACATCATTCCAATGCAACTCACCTGTTTGCAAATTCTGATGAATGTTCTCGGGTGAAAGTCCTGAGTACAAGGAAAACAATCTAATCTAATCGTAAAGGAGAAAGTACACGTAACTTATACATAATCGTCAATCGTCAATATTTGGACACCTTGACGTGGCACTTTTCAAGACAAATGGGCCGGTTGACACCTTCGGTTTCACCTGCGATTATAAAAGTATATTACATTTAAAATACTGAGATGGAATGTCTGTAATACGGTTTAGGATAAAATGTTCCTTAAAATATTCTAAAGACCGATTTTGCCAGGATTGTTTCCATTTTGACATGCGAGCAGTCAAGACAAATTTCGGAAGCCTTCGGCAAATTCATCGTTTATTGTCACCTTCTCATAAGTGCATAACATCACGAACGTGCATAAACGTGTACAAGCCACAAGCACAATCAACTCCACAAGTTATAGTTGTCACTGTGCTTAGGCTTATCTATTCCTGGAAGCCTTCAAAACAAATTGAGTGCGAGAGCATTTGGATATGTCAGAGAACTACTGTATCTGTGTAAATATCATGAGCACAACAAAGTAAAAGTGCATAAATGGTGAGATGCAAACTTGTTGAACTGTTACAAAAAGTACATTTACATTGTACATTGTATAAAGTAAAATGTGAGCACATAGCACATTCATTTTGTCATTTGTGGAAGTGGTGTGACATTGCACAGGGGTTACGTGAAACATGAAACGGGATCCCTGTTCTATTCTCCCAGACACATTTTAGAAAAATGGAAGGTGCAATTTTATGCACTTTTGAAGGATATTTATTTCTTAATGTTCGCAAAGAAAGGCTCTTTCTGTGTCTGAGATACGAGTCATGAGTGCATAGTACATTGTAGATATAATGTGCTGACATGGCTGATATGACCGAATATTTTTGCTTTCCCATAAATCATGAATTGCCTTTCTACAAGAAACTTGACACTGCAAATTGCCTACGCTATGGCATTTGGGATGTGATCACTGTCATGTTCTTGCCTTCCTATACTGCTTCCACAGCTGAAACTATTTCCTGGAGAATGGAAAATGTACTAGGCTCAGTATAAAGAGAAACTTACCATATGCACATTTCTGTAAAAACATCATAATCATAGCGTAAAGTACGTATATATAGTGTGCTGGCGAATCCCTAAATTCTTACTTGCTCGTGTTCTCTCCAGCTAAACAATAAACCAAAGCGTGTATGTATAGCAAAGTGCTTTAAAATAGTCCGCAGTTTTTCTATCATTGTGAGTCATGGGCTAGATCCAATGCATCGAGTCTGTTTGTTGAAGTCATGTCAGAAACTCATATTAAAAATGGACGTCAGAGCTGGCAACAAAGACAATGTGAATAAAACGCATTTCAAAGGCTAAACTATAAAAATACTTTTAAAAATATAAGCACATCGTTCACATTTACGGAATTAAAAGTTTCCATCGAAGTCATTTTATTATCGGCATTTAATTCGGTTTCTTTAACCTGACAGTCAGTAGATAGTTAAAAGTATTTTATGAAAATGATCTTTAAGATCATACGCGAATTTATTAGTATGGGTAATATAGGTATAGTAGGAATCCGCAGCACTTCTGCATGAGCAGTTACATAATTAAAACATTGTATCCGCATCCGCCTAAACGGTATGAGGTAATAGGCACTAATTTTAGGTACCACATTTTCACTTCGGTAGATTATATTAAAATATTGACTTGCTGGTTGCTGCAAATAATTAGTATTAAACATCGAAATATACACTGCTTATTCATATACATTAGATGTAGATTCAAGGTTTGAGATACATTTGAACACTTTGACGAAGACCAGAGTTGCCACTATTTGAGTCTAGATATTCTGGTCTGGACTCTGGACCAATATGGATAAAAAATACTGAGTACGAGCTTAACATAAAACTTTTGTAACCGTTCTTTTGTTACGGGCTACGTAACAATAATGAGAATTATTTTGTGATACATTCATTAAAGGATTCGTTGACTTTGACACACAACCGAGTATAAAATATGCCAACTGCTATATTAAGTCTATCTCGCTTCGGCATTCGTTGAGAGTAGGTTACTTAACCACGCTTGCACAGGAACATTCAATCCCTTTATATAAGTAGGACTAATCGTAAGTTGACTTATCTTCTCAACCCACCAACACCTAAATGGTTGAAGTAGCTAGTTATCAGTTTTCGTCATCCGTAACATTTTCATCGTCGGTTAACAAATCTGCTGCAGCTGCCTCCTCTAAAGCTTCGTTTTCACTATCATAAGCTAGAATTTCATCGTCATTTAAATGAGACGAACCTTCCATAAAACTGGAGAATCTGTATAGGGATAGAAAAGAAAACACACGATATTGTTATTTTATTATATTTAACAATCGACAAGTAGGTATACTTGAGGGTGCCTATGCTGTCCCTATAAGCGCCTACGCAATCTTATGTATAAAATCTAGTACATTTTTATACCGATAAATTCTTATATATAAAATCTTATACTTTTATGTACATAAATTTTTATACGTAAGAATTTATTTGTACTGCGGGATGACATCAGCGAATTCTAGAGTTGGAGTTGATGCCATACCGGCGTACAATTTGCATTGGCGATGTAAGAAAGAGCGCTAAGAATATTATTTGACATTCGCATCGTTAATATATCACATAATTATTCAAAATTACCTTTTCGGGTCCTTCAATCTTGAAACCACTTTCCATGTATTGCAATCTGGACTACCACAAAACTTCCGAAGTTCCTCGAGCCCCTTTTCTGTTTCTACTGCTCCTTGGGTTATATAATCTTCTTCAGAGAGTAGTTTCCGTTTGCAAGGAAAAATTTTGAACCTGTACATTATAAATTGAATGATGAGAGAAAATTAGAAAATGTTAACAGTAATACAATCAATGTTCGGTTTTAGAATAATGTTAGTAGATATCCATACCTCAGTTTCCTCGCCTGGTTTACTATTTTATCAGACATTAACTTGTAGAAGATAAGACCTAAAATCACACAAGTAGAAACTTCAACCAAATCGCTACACAAGTGAATTAGCGCCAGGCCAAAAATCTGAAAACACAAGGAATATTTCGTTAACCTCTATGCATATAAATATTTATATAAGCTAAAAGTAAAGGTAAACTGCACCTGGAGACTCCATTGTATAATGTTCAACGTTTTGGCGTTTGACGGTGGACCAAAACGGTAACAAGATATTAAGCTAATTAGTGCTCCGAGAGTCAGGTAAACAATTAAATACGGAAGACGTTCCTGAAAGAGCTGCTCGAATCGATTCCAGGTTTCTCCAGCAAAGTATAGCGCGATTGAATAAATTAAGGTGATAGAGAAGTACGATCCTCTGTTCTAAAATATAAAAAGAATTACAGAAATGAAACATGTGGGTAACTTCCTACTAGGAAGTCGGAACGGAAGTCTACAAATTTAAATACATTCGCTGTACTGCACTTACTTTGGGAAGTAGTCTTGTGATAATAAAAAGCAATACCAAAGCAGCTCCCAGGGCACCCACCAAAGTAGCAGACGAATAGAAGAACATAGTAGACTTAGCTAGCTTAGGTGATAAGAAAAATAAAAGAATCCCTGCAATGAAGATAGCCACCTTCCAAGGATCAGCATCTATTAAAAAAGTGAAAACTATCATTATAACACATCATCGACAATGGTTATCGTTTCCTTATCTTTATTTATTATCTTAAACTTAAAGCACTTACATTTTACAACCAGTTTTGCTGAATACCTTTGATCTGTCGATATCCCAACACAAGACGTATTAAAAGTCGGGAAACTTGCCTATCAATAAAAAATAAACACCCGGAATTAAAAAAAGAATACATACAACATACAATGTACATTTAAAGCCCAGTCAATTAACGATGAAAGAACATAACTAGAAACTTACGTCTCGCATCCTCCAAGGCATAAAATTTGCAAACCAGAATAACCACGAACTGGACTCATATTGTTGTCTAACTTCTTTAGCAGTAGCCCCTTTAATTAATTTAATATCTTCCGCCCCGCTGTAAATTCGTAACTAAAATAGAAGAAAGCACTCAACAATCACAAGATACATGAAATGATTTTTAACTTTTAGCTTGAAGGACAGAACGAATCATGATTTCAAAAATTACAATAAAATTATGTTACCGTTGCAGATCTGAAGAAATATAGGGGAGTCTTCCTGTCCCCGTTCCTGCAAAAAATTTGCAAACTGACATTCTCCTCAATTTCGATTTCCTTGAAGTCAGAGTCTATATTATGAAGGATGTTATAGGCTTCAGGTCGATCTATAAAAACAACAAATGACAAAGACACTTTAAGACACATTCAATTTCAAGATTTAATTCCGAAGTCCATTCAGCCCAATTACAATTTACGTTCTTAATAAAGTTCAAACGTTAAAAGTAAATTTTTAAATTAAAAATATAAGATAAGATAAACGTACCAGTTGCAGCTGCAGATTTACTGACTGAAAGAGCCAAAATGAAGAAATACAGCCCATTGAAGGCATTCATTTTCTCATGCAGACTTTGCACGGATGACCGATATCCAAATCCTGATAAGGTCGTTGCTTCACCGGCAAGGAAAAGTAAATAAAAGGTTGAAGTTGCCGGTGTCACTGTCAAGTGCTGACGACTGTGCACCTCAAAAATCGTCTCGAAACACCAACCCACATTAAATTAAACAGTAAATCGCAATTAACAAAAAGTTAAAGGATTCAGAGTCGTCACACGTTGTTTCACCAGATCAGAATTGAGATTGACGACTTTTTCACACATCCTCCGCTCTCCTCGGCACTCTGTTTTCGTTGATCTCCCAGAGCTTATCCTCCCGCGAAACATTCTCAAGTGGGACCAATGCGGGAATGGAAGTGTCATCGAGTCCCGACAGCTGTATTTATCCACCTCTCCACGTTGCTGCGCCCAGTGAAAATATCAACACAAGAAGTTGGCAAACATCCTCCATCCTCTCTGCTGTCTGCTGGATTGCTGGACTGGTGCTGGAGAATTTTATTATCTTGTCCTTGTTCCTCGCATTGAATTTCCATTAATTTTTCAAGGAATATTTTGTTGGAAGTTGTGGAGGGTATGGGGAGAACTAAAAAGAAGCACAGCTCATCGAAACCGAAGAGTGTTGGAGGTGGCGCTTCCTCCTCATCGACGACGGGAGCTTTTATGCCTTTTTACGGGTTAGTAAAAGCACCTGCGGAGCAGTTACAAGGACAAGGACCATCGACGTCGAGGGGTGGGGGGTCGACCTCGACCCATTCCAGTGTAAATACGGACGGCGATCCAAATCCAAGCTATTCCGAGTGGAATCCTATGAAAGGAGTGTCAGAGTCATTGTTAAACGCTGGAGGGAGGGGTACGAATGAAGCCGCTGTGGAGAAACTGCTGACAGGAGTTGGAGATCTAGATTTGAAGGATGTATTGTGTCCATTTAATGATGGGCGGGACAGGGAAGTGGGCGGATGCTACAAGAAAGATTGTCCCTATAAACATGTGAAGTACAGTAATAAAGTGCTTAATGGTAACCAGAACTATCAAGTTAAAGGTTTATATTATAAATGTGGAATGTTAAAATGAAGTAAATTAAACATCTTTTACTGTTTTTTAACAGAACTGCCAAAGCTGCAAACTGTTAGCATGATGACCTCGGAAAAGGTTAACACTGTATCCACACTCCCAATCCAGATATTGCCTGCGAATGACTGCATTTCGAAGGCAGTGATTGTGGCTTGCATGGACCCTGGAGATTTCCATGTTATTCCAGAGTATGGATGGGAATGCTTGTGTGAAAGTCATCATCACCATAATAATACTGTTCTGACAGGTATGGACGTGTTATCAACATTTATTTTAACTAAGATTATTTTTAACAACAATAAGTTCCCTTACTAACAATGGTGATTGGTGGCCCTGGCCCTGATTATCTATTTCCAGAAAAGACAGCAACTTGCCATTCATATTCAACGTTAGAAAACCTTCAATCTGCTCTTCAGAAATGTTTCCAAGAACGAAGTAGTGCCAGTTCACAAAATGACTTTTTAGCTGGTGAATTGGTGGCTGTTCGAATGAAAAGGAGGGATGACTCCAAAACATGGTATAGAGCAAAGGTTTTGAGGGATTCTGTCAAATATAGTGATGACGAAGATGACCTTTTTAAGCCATCTAATGTGGAGGTGATGCTATTGGATTATGGATTGCGTTGTATTAAAATTGCAACAGATGTGTCTCCCTTACCCCTTGAATTTTGTAGGATTAGGCCTATGGTAAGAAACTTGTCATTCTTATTCGTAAGATTGTGTAAAGTGTTACTGGATTTTGTATTTGAACTTGATTTTTATGTGGATCTTATCTATATGGTTTACCAGGCGTATCGATGTGAGTTGTTTGGGGTTAGTCCAATAATGGGGACCTGGAGTACTGCCGCGATTCATAGGTTCAAACAACTTGTAATGGGCCATTATGTCATCGTTGAAGTCATACGAACGTACGTGCACAACTATTATTTATTATTAGAGTGTGACGATATATTTATATACGGGGTGTGTCCTTACTGGATCAATTTCTAGTCTTCTATATAATTTACTGCTTTTGTACATTCTTATTCCAGTGCACCTCCTCCGTTATACAGCATTGAAAGTAGTCACTGTCTTATTAACATACACGTGAAATCGGAAACTGGCGACTACATCGATGTTGCTCAGGATCTGATAAACCTCGGACTTGGAATTGAATGGAATCTTCACCCAAAAAGTCGCCACTTTAATGATTCGCTGGAAGTACGTTCGCATAGATTTGCATTTCTGGACGTGTAATCGAGTAAAGGATGAAAAACGATACGTACAATTAGTGTGCCAGACGGATGCATTGAAAACTGCAGGTACGATAGATGAGAGCTGACTGCAACCGAATAATTTAATAATTTATTTTATTGGTCATCTTACGTACTCTTGCTGGAATTGGGAGAATGTGAATTTGTCAAATGTGATTATTGTGTGAAGGCTGTGTATTGGATACATTCCAAAGTTAGGAATCTCAAATGGAACGAAATGGAAATGTATTGATGAGTAGTTGTTTCGGTTTACTTTCTCCATCATAACTAGCTATAAGCACAAGTGCGATGCATAAATGTTGATGCATTATCTTACAGTCGAAACCAGTATATGGTGTATCAGCATTATTGTTAGATCGCTGATCAGTCACAGTCAGTATATGCTATATGTAAACATACTAGATTACTTGCCAACTTGGCCTTGTTTAGGAAAGGGTCTAAAATCAAAATAGGGTTTATTAGTGTTCAGTGATAGACAAACAACAAACAATATCAGATCATGTATGTATATCATGATTCGTGACAAAATATAGCAATAAAGTGGACGCGACAAATGTTTGCGACCAATAAATCTTTGTTAAAAAACAAGCACGATCTCATGATCCTGACCTAGATGTGCTGATAAACAAGATCTCCAAAAAATATAAAAGTAGCATCACATATGTATACCACACTCATTGAATCTCCCAAAGTATCTTATCGTCGTGGTCTTATCTTATACCACGGACCACGATGTGTGAATGTGGCATGTAGCAACATTTTCATCCTATAAAAACTACAGAGATCAAGGATGCCCATGAGCTAATACTTTGCTTGGAATACATTCCTAATCCGACAACGCGCGTGCATCTGCGCTAGTGAAGCTGACGATACTGGACAAAGAAGACTTTTGTAAACCAAGACTTATGTAGAAATCTTCTTGGCTTGCTTGCAGCAAAGCTTCATGCATCATTTTTCTACATTCATGACATACATTTTAATGATGGCAAATATTAGGTCTTATAAAAGCTTGCATAATAATCCCTGTGCGATTATCGTTCGAGACAAAAATATTATTGGGCTGTTCATCTGCAAAAGTTACTGCAAGTGTATCTAACTTTTTATCGTAATCTGTAATTCTGTAGTGAATAGCACATGAAGGATTCCGTATTCCCAGAGTGGGATTTAGAGATTGGAGTTGGTGATAGCGTAGCTTCTTTTGTAAGCGTTTTCTTGTTCATAAGCAAAGCAGAAAAACATGCAGCACACATGCATATCATGTGCACAGTTTTTTGTGACGTTCGCAGGTGACAAAGTGGTGACCGGACAAGATGATATGATAATTATTTGTGCTCACTAACAATTTATACGAGTATTTGGTATGTCACTAGAAAGTCTCATTGTACTTATTGCGTGTGTTTGTGAGTTTAGTACGTTAAAGTTTTGGCATGTTGCATGTTACAGCTTTTTGACATTTTTCTTGAGTACGCTGATGTGATGACATTGATGAGACTACACCAGATCACAGATACCAGACTACGGACAACGTGACAGCGCAGCGTGTCAATGTAATGCACATGAAACCTGAAGTTTGTTTAGAGTTGGACCATTCTAAACAAAAACAGAGCAAGATTAATGATTTCGCTTGGCATTAGTACGAGGGTTAATTTTTATAAATTATGTGACATTTGAGCATCCGCACACCATTAAAGTAACTCAGGAGTATATAGCAGTTCTTCTGCTATAAAAACTTCATATAAATTCATTCATACATCTCTTCATTCACGATGCCTGTGTACATGATATACGTGTCCGTCCGCCTTCGCCACCTCTCTCGGCACACGAAATGTGAAATGTAAAGAGGCATACGAATGTAAGTAAGGTACTTATACAATTGTGGGTACAAGCATTTCGCGCACACAATACGCTCTAGCTAGGGATATAGAGAATCGGAATATTCGGAATCGCATATGAAATCACGAACACTTGGAATGAAACCAAAGTGTTTTCTCCTGTATATGGTGCTGCTGCTGCTGCAAGCTCCATGGATGTAATGGAGACTTTTTTATGGAGAGAGACCATGTTTTTATCATTCAGGATACACATGCACAATGCAATGCACATGTACTTCATTATTATTCACACACCTAATGTTTGATATAGGCACGAGAACCAGCAGAGTGAGTGAGAAATGAAAATTGTGAAGGTGACTATGCACGTCCATCCATATCGTTGTTGAGAAGAATATTAAAATATCGTATGATCAAGATCATTTCTTTTTTTCCTGTTTTGTGGTTTGCTACAATATAGTTGTCCTCTCCTCCAGATTTCATAGAAGAGTTTCAACTTGCCAACAGCCAGCACAAGGTTTTTGCCACTGTCAGTAATTTCTTGGTATCCACATTCCACACTGTGATTGTGAGTTAAGTGCATATTGAGAAATTTTCACGGAACTCGAGAACCGGTAAGCTATCTCTTTTTTTCTCGCAGATTACATGCATTATGGTTAGAATTAAATTGAGAATATAAAATTGGCATGTTACGACTAATTTTTGTATTTTCAGAATATACTTGGATTCCCAAGACACAAGAGAATTTGGAAGTTACACAACACAACTAATACCATATCAAGGTAATGATGAATGAATCTTCACTTTTCAAATATTCTCTTCTTATTCCTTGGTTGAATAGCACCCAGCATTTTTTCTTACACTGTTCCTCTCCAATTTTTACTCTGAATTTTTCTGAGTGCTTGTTTGCGTTCGCATCAATTCGCATGAATGTACCACATTGCACAATATTGTGTATGGCGAAACTAAGTAAAATTGTGGAGTAGTATATATGTGCATTAAATATAAATATGATTTCCTTTGCATTCTCTGGGGAGGGAGTAATGCCATGGGCCTTAATCTTCATCTCGCAACTATAATGCATTATTATTATACGCCATAATTTATGAAAGATCAATGAAAATAATTGTTTGATAATTCATGTGCATATTCAACTCTAATAAGCAGGAGATGATAGTCTGAGTGTCGTGGTCTCATGATCATAATCATGATGCGTACTATTTAACAATGGGTATATGAATAATAATTCGTACGTGTAAATTTTGTGAGCAAGCAAGTGAAATAACTCGCAGTTTAGAATTGAAAATGTCTTGAGATTTGACAATGAGAAGCATGTGGGTGGAGTGCCCGAATGTGGAAAATGCACGAATTAAATGTAATTTCAAAGTAGAATGTCGAAAGTCCGAAGGTTCCCTTGGTCCTTCCAAGGCTCCGTTCTGGTACAAAGAAATCGGCATTGTCGGTATTCAGAATTGATTGCATATTTCTATTTAATTTTTGCCATGATGCTCGTTCGGAGCTTAAGGTTCACTTTGCATTACTGACGCTGATCGTGAGAGCGGTCGCATGCATTGGCTTAATCCTCTTTCCCTGTCATAGTTAATAACTTACTTATAACATAACACCAAACAGGTTTTGGCAAGTCGTCAGCACCTCAGATTCACAATACCACTGCGCACTGGTAGGTATTTACAAGTGTTGCTTTGTAACAGTCGAATTGAATAGTGGGAGTAATTTCGTCGCAGGTGGCCGAAACCAATATCAGTTTTGTTTGCATGCTTACATTTTCCAATGGCATTAATTCAAACCTTATCGTGCATAGTAGTAAAATCGATTATCTGTCTCTCGATTTTGTGCTAGAGAGCGGATTACACGAATATGAGAAAAGCAGAGAGATTGATTTGGAAGGTAGATATTATGTATCGCACAGAAAGATCAGTCAAACCGATAAGCTTCAGATTGGTACGTTACTAATAATCACGAAGTACACTAAAATATGAATGCATGATGCATATATGTAGAATTGGGCGTACCTATTCTTGAGTCAAGTTATTATCACGTAAATGAGTCCCACTTCCAAACTCGTGAATTTTCTTAATACGACAACCGTTCAGAACGTCTGTCGGAAATTCAATTTTCCACATGTAGCCTCCGCTGGAGTTTGGAATGGATTTGTATACCAATTGTCTTTTATGATGATAAGGCTGCATTGGTAAATTGCATGAATGAGCTTTTCGAATCATACGTATCATCGCTAAAGTCCCTATAAGATCTTGGCAGCATGCAGCAACTCTCCATTCAGTGTCACACAGTGTCAGATTAGATTGTATTTCTCATACCTACATGAAAGGCACGAGAGCACATTTACCTATTGTGTGCATGTTTTCATGTGCTTGCGTGGCGTTTCCTGCATTTACTAAATCCTCTTGTCCAACATAATCTCCTTATGATATGGCTTTGCCTAGCTAACTGCACTGAAAACTACAGGAATCAGAGAAAGGAAACGCCATCACCATCTAGTAAATATACCTACCTACCTAAATACCTACGAACACAACATGCTATATGTGTATGTAGTCGAGCAACTCGCCGAGTTGGCATTTCTGAATTGCCACGATTTGTCGAACGATGCCGAGTAGAACTCAACTACTTGATCTTGTTCATGTGCCCTGTAACCTTGTGCGAATTGGCAATTGGCACACGATTTTTTAGCTCGGCTCATTCGGAGTAATAATAACAACATTTTTTGGCTTGCATGACACTTGACATGAATGAATGTCCAAAACTCCGAAATTGGTGAGAGAATGTAGAGACTATTTATTTACAAGGGCTATAGCCGGTTGTTAGATTGTTGGTGAAACAATTAAACAAGTTGATATTTAATTGATAACCGATGATAGGCAGAATCAATATGTTTTTATGAATCAAAGTAAAAAAATGCCTAATCAAAACATGCGTAACCTCAACCTTCACGTGCATACAATACTCCTTCTGCCGTCCTCGTTCATTTGTGAGTGCATTATCCTCCAATTCCTCCAAAATAGCTCTGCATTTCCAATGGAACGCTGGAGGTACTTAAAGTACTCCCCATACTATTCCACATGGACTGGTATAGGAATAATGGTAGAAGGGTACATGGGTACATGCGGATCGGTTCGGAGCTCCTTTCTAACAAATCGCTAGTTAGTGCAATATCAATATTGGGACCGATGCTCCGATGTTCTGTGATAGATTGGCATTTAATATCTGCTCTAGCAAATCGTGGCACAGATAGAAGAGCATAAGATAAGATATCCCCGATTTAACATATTGAGCTATTTTTGGTATGCACATGTGGATGTAGCGTGATATAATTTTGAATGTAGGCTTTTCTTCATAATAGTTCTTCGTTATCAACTCAGGATAAATGATGATATAATACGGATGTTCTGTATACTACAGGAGAATCAATGCGATATATTTTAGTAGATCCGACGTTTTGTATACATGCCAGCGATATATGTGACTCCTTCCGTCCGACTCTCCGACTCCTCCAAATTCCCATTTTTCTCTGTTGCTCTCGCTTCGTTATGAAGTTCTAGAGGACTGGGATTATCATAGCTTTTATGTATCATATGTGCGCTTCTACACAGTTGAGTTCCACACTTGAGCAATGTGGAGGAAGCGTTGTGCGCCTTGTCACCAAACTCTATAATATGGTCGGTGCCCAGCACTATAGGATCACCGAGTTTTTTGTGGAAGGAAGAGAAAGCAGAGCATTGGAATAGCACCTAACACACATGTACATACATATTTAAGCATACGCATCTGCAAACTAAATGGAAGGATGTATATTAACATTGGACTAGAAAAGGCAACGTCATGCAGTCCCAATTTTTTTCTCTTCACTTCCACTTCGACCTTCAAAAATGAGTCAGCCCACTTTTACTGTGCACAGTGCACCCAACACTTTTCGGTTTTTTAGCATGCTCTCGTAGTAGCTCTCATTTCGACGATGGTATTATCAATAGATAGGGGATACGTGCAAGATTTGACATTGGAGGAGATTAACGGGAAGGAAGTGCCAGGGCTTCTTTTCTTTTTCGGTTGCGCGTTTTAAACTACTTTAATTTTAGTTGCCGTAGTCAGTTCATATCTCTGTACACTCATTCATAGTATAAATCGAAATATAGTTCAAGTTTAGCACGGAAGATTTGCTAAAATTATTGCAAAATCCTGTAATATGCACAGTATCACTGACAAAGAACGTGTGCAGTTGGCAAAAGCTCGCGAATTTGAGTTATCACATAGGGGCACGTTTGTGTGAAGCTGGAAGTAGGGGAGCAGTTGCACTTTAGGATATCTCATGGCAGGTTTTAGCAGTGAATGTTTACTGCTTGTGCATATACTCCAAAGGAATTTCCATGTTGTCAGACATTCACTTTTGAAGTAGCGTCCTTAATTACATCACATCAGTTTTCATACGCGATATGCGAGTATATGAATTGCACTCTCAAGCCATTCCTGAACAGTAATTCTGAACTGAAGTGCATACATACACGTAACAAGTATAAGATTAGATACAGAGTAATTTGGTGTGGATATTAAGTAAAATCGCATTTTGATGACGCAACGAAATTAGACAGCAGTATTCAGATTCAGAGAGTAGAAAGAAGACATGATATATATGAAACCTCACGATATACGTCTGCCATTACACAATAATTGGTAAAAACAAAAGTTCACGGTGGAAT
Source organism: Heteromurus nitidus (assembly GCA_034687055.1). Taxonomy (NCBI): domain Eukaryota; kingdom Metazoa; phylum Arthropoda; class Collembola; order Entomobryomorpha; family Entomobryidae; genus Heteromurus; species Heteromurus nitidus. The sequence continues at coordinate 7,744 of JAQFZW010000727.1, read as the reverse complement.
TAACGACGGTGGTGATTTCGTTATACGCACGTGGGAAACCTGAAGCCTGCTCAAGTACAACCATTTTTCTCATACCTTTCCTCTCAACTCATCATCCCAGGGAAAAGAATTCATATTGGAGTTTCAAAATTCACAGTTACGTCTTGCTATTGGCCTTGTCTCGTCCACCAATTTCAGAATAATCACAATCAGCTCAGTAATCATAGTAATTTCGACTATTGTGAGAAATTTGGACGAGGAATTCAGAGTTTCTCGCCGTCGTCGGTAATATTATTAGTCCTTCAGCGGAGCTCGTCGAACTACGCAAAGGTTCAGGGAGAAAGTCGTCATCTTCAGAGTTTAGTTGGTTTGAGCAGGTCTAAAGGAGCGATCGCTAAGATGGTTTGGTTTTCCGCACTTGACGGCGTGGACAACACGGTATTATTAAGCATGTCATGTTTAATGTGTAGCCAAGTTTCAAATTATAAAATTAACAGTGTGAAGTTGTTTATGTAAGGACACTGTTTTAACTGTTTTAAAGTCTACCGAGACACCGGTCCCGGCTCCAGTTTTACGAGTAAAGACTATTCCTACAATTTAAAGCAATAATATCCTTTAAAAATATATTATACCTTGTATGCTTTTATCCGTGTTTAAGAACGTCCTTATGCATACCGCATATAACTATAATCAATAATACTGTGATTTTTTTTGAAACCTGATGTCACTTTCGAATTTGAATGCAGTATTTACACAACAATTCTTGTAGCAAGGATTTAGTGCTTAGGGTGAAAGCTTGTTATTTGATAAATTTAATAATATCACGGATCGCAGCTACAATTTACATATATTATTTACTCTCACTAAAAACTTTCACTTGTTTGATTTTATGCTTCAAAAGTGTGCTTTCACTCAAAGCTTCAAATCTGAAAGTGCTCATAGATCCTACCTTTTGAGATTAAGATAATTTTTTACTGTTTTTTTGCAGATGGCGAATGCAAAAATTCCAGAAAATCAGCTTCAGGCAGCATCCGCTGTCACCCATTTGGATCACATTTGTGCATTAGATATTGACTCTAAAGCACCAAGACATCGTCTCTCAGGAATTATCTGCACCATTGGTCCAGCATCCAGGCCAGTAGATGTGTTGGAGAAGATGATGGAGACTGGGATGAATATTGCCAGGATGAATTTCTCCCATGGATCTCATGAGTATCATGCCGAAACAATTGCCAATGTCCGAGCTGCTGCTGCCAACATTTCCAAGAAGATTGGGATGAACTTTCCTATCGCCGTTGCATTGGATACGAAAGGACCTGAAATTCGAACTGGGCTTCTTGAAGGGGTGAGTATACGCAGAATGTAGATACGCGATTTTTAGAATGTTACCGTTTCTTTTTCGATTGCACTCTGTAATATCTAATTTATTTTTCAGGGAGCATCCGCAGAAGTAGAAATGGTTCGAGGAGGTGAAGTGAAGCTTACCACAGACCCTGCCTTCGGTGAGAAAGGAAGCGAGAAGGTGGTTTTCGTTGACTATGTAAACATCACTAAAGTCGTTAAGCCTGGAAACAGGGTTTTCGTCGACGATGGACTTATCTCTCTGGTTGTTAAAGAAGTTGGTACGTTTCCCCAAGATATGCCAAATTTGATTTGGAAATTTGAAGCAGTATAATTAACGATAAAACGAATTAACATTAACTATATTCATTTTCCGATAGGTGCAAATTTTCTTATTTGCGAAATTGAGAATGGAGGAATGCTGGGAAGCCGAAAGGGTGTAAATCTTCCAGGAGTCCCTGTTGATTTGCCAGCGGTATCTGCGAAGGATAAATCGGACTTCCAGTTTGGAATTGAGCAAGATGTTGATATGGTTTTTGCATCCTTCATTCGTGACGCAGCGGGTGTTCGAGAAATTAAACAGATCCTTGGTAAAATTAATCAATATAATAATGAACTCATACTTAAAATTCATGAAACACGAAATTAAAAATGGAAAAAGTTTGTGGTTTCATAATGCAATGTATGACTTTATTACAGGCGACAAAGGGAAGAACATTCTCATCATTTCAAAGATAGAAAATCATCAAGGTGTTCGAAACTTGGATGAGATCATCGCAGAATCTGACGGAATAATGGTCGCTCGCGGTGACTTGGGCATAGAAATTCCCCCAGAGAAAGTTTTCTTGGCTCAGAAGGCTATGATTGCAAAATGTAACAAGGTAAGGAAAATTACTATTTGAGCCGAATTCCACTATTTGGTATTGTATATTTAATTATTGAAATCTTATAAACAAATTTTAGGCTGGAAAACCTGTTATTTGTGCCACACAAATGTTAGAATCGATGGTGAAGAAACCAAGACCAACCCGCGCCGAAGGTTCAGATGTTGCAAATGCAATTTTGGACGGCGCAGATTGTGTCATGCTTTCAGGAGAAACAGCGAAAGGAGATTACCCATTGGAATGTGTTAGAACTATGGCCAACATTTGCAAAGAGGCAGAGGCAGCGTTGTGGCATCAACAACTTTTCGCAGATCTCGTCAGTAAAGTGAGTTGCTAATTTTACAATATCATAATCAAAGTTATAGCACTTGGCATTGTATAACGAACAATTACATAATTCACTTAATTCAGGTAACGCCACCATTAGACACAGCTCACTCGATTGCGATTGCGAGCGTAGAAGCATCTCACAAATGCATGGCCGCTGCTTTCATAGTTATCACAACAACTGGCAGATCTGCACACTTAATTTCAAAATATCGACCACGATGCCCCATAATTGCTGTTACCAGGAACGCCCAGGTTGCTCGCCAAGGTCATTTGTACAGAGGAATCCTCCCTATCCATTACGAAAGTATGTCATCTTTTGATACCAGCTCGCCTTTTAGACAATGCGGCTCTGAATCAATGACTCACTAATAAATAAATTTTGATGTTGTTTAGGTGGGGTTTTGCCAGACTGGATGGATGATGTGAATGCTCGCGTAAAATACGGAGTAGGTTATGCGAAAACCCGTGGAATGATCAAGTCTGGTGATGCTGTCATCATTATTACTGGATGGCAGAAGGGATCTGGCTTCACAAACACACAGCGCATCGTCATTGTCGACTAGAAGCCTTCAATGTTCAACTTAAAGCATCAAAGTATTGTTCCATCTGGACCAAATTTACTAACAAAATGTCCTCATATATCTTTATCTACGCTGAAAAAATTCAGGAACATCAGCGATGCGATGATCAGTCGATAACTTTCGTAGTCCACTTCATTCAATCGTCGTATGTACCTAAATAATAATTATTAGTCAGGTCAACAAAGAAAGAAGCTGGGGGAAACCCCAGTGTAACCTCTAACAAAAGTATGAATTATTGCTGTGACGAATATATGGAGCTAATTAGGCAGTGCTACTTTATAAAATTGTGAAAGAGCGCGATGTGTAATTGTAGAATACTATATAGTACCAAAATTATCTAAAACCTGTGTTTATCTATCACGGTGATATACAGTCTGATATAGCGTCAATAAGGAAATTCCAAATAGTTGATGAAATAGATTTTATTTAATTCGAAAATAAAGCGTGTGTCTACATTACTCTTGGTGGTGTTCTTAATTGCATACTGCACATTTATTTAAAGCATTGGATTGGGGGATCTAACTTGAATAATCAATATTAAACTTAAAGCTATTTGTCTATACATTTATTCCCATAATACTAGTTCGTAATGAATATTTCTGATTTCATGATAAACGGCTATAATCAAAAGTACTTTTAGAACGAGCCTCTACATCATGCATCTTCCACAGCGCATCCGTTTCTCATATACTTACTTTTCCAGTCTTTGCTTTCTTAAAGGCAAGAATCATCGTTACATAACCTTTTCATTGAATTCCATAACTTTACATATTGCAAGCCTACACAAGATTTTACATTATATCAATCATGTAACTTTAAACCCTATTATTAACATTGATACAATTTATTATATGGGATTTCCCATCTGTCGAAAATTATCACACCTTGACTTTGGCTTACTAAACTATATTTCACACTGAGAATCACTCAATCACATTTACAGTATGACATAATAATATTATTAGAATTCTGTTTTTAAATGTAAAGCTATAAGTCATATATTATTCAAAGTCTCCCAATCCATAAAACGACATAAACCCTTCATAGTTTGTCGTTACTGCCTCCTTCGCCAGGAAATACAAACTTACACATCATACTGCCGCATTGGGTTTGGGGCTCCGAATTCGATGGCATAAAAACGAGAGAAAACTCGGCAGACTGTTTCAGTTTGCTGCTGATAACATGGCAAGACTCCTTGGCGTTGTCTGCATCAATTCTCTCTTGAAGCTTCTTGATTTCTTGTTCATGCTCATCGATCTTCTTCAGGAGCAGTTCCTTTTCATCAGCCAATGTTTTCTTCTCCTTTGAAACAGCTTCAAACTCTTTGGTCAGTTCTTCAAAGGCTTTCGCCTTTTCTGCCAATAACCTCTTAGTCTCCGACTGCTTCTCACGATTTTTACGTGCCGATTGAGAGCGCTCTACCTTAGCACGCAAAGCAGGATCCTCGACTGCGTCAGGATCCAGTTGCCACATTTTAGTGGTTTTCTCGCCAATTCGTCGACGCTTGGCTGAAGATGCAGAGCACGGGGGTTCGCCCAAAGGTGAGACTTGCTTTGTGATCTTGTCCTTTTCAGGAACTTTTGCCAAATTTCTTGACGATCTTCGTTTGGAAGAACTCTGTCCTGGGTCCGGATTCTGAGCTACTTCCTCTAGGGGTTTAGCTTGGACTTGGACTTCGAATGACTCATTCAGGGGTACCTTTTCAGCAACACCAGTAACGTCGTGTATTGGAACTGCAGCAATTTGTTCCTCCATTTCATCGCATTGCGGTTGCGAGCCACTCATAGCGCCACCAATTTCAGTACCATCGGGCACTAGAATCGCACCTGGGCCTGGGGAAATATTTCCGTCAAACGTATACCTTAGCAATTCTTCTATGTCTACTTCGTTTTCCAATTGTTCTAGCTCTGATACGTTTTCCAATTGTGTTAGCTGTGATTCGTTTTCACCGTTTCCTGAATCCCCCAGCATTAACGGTAAATCATCCAGACCAGGTTGAGGGGTGGCGATGGATGGATTCCTCGGTTCACATGAATTATTAAGTTGCAACCCCTGGTCAAGTGTAATGTCTTCATTCAATGAAGTATAACTGCTTGGTTGCTCAATAGGGAATGGCTTTTCCAACCAGTCCGAATCTAAATTGAGTGTGTTATTCTCAAAGAACTCGTCAATTTCAATGGGAGGATGACACTGTTGTTCCATTGTTGTATGGTTAGAAAAGCTACTAAAGCTCCCCTTTTTCTTTTTTGACCTTGTCTCTCGGTTGAAAACCATTGGAAAGTGCACTCAAAATGCCGCAGCTGAATGTCAGCTTTCACAGGGCTGGTGTCAGCAGCTTAACAGTTTTCGAAATGTAGTTTGTCCGGAATCCAGTCCAGTCCAGTAACAGAATCATTCCACTGCAATTATACCAGATCTTATGATTCAATCTATTTCATGAATTATTTATGTAATTGTGCATTAGGGCCGAAATTCATTTTTAGAAGTACCGTTTCCAACCCTTTGATGTTCAGTTTGGATCGAGCTTTCACTCTGATGTTCACGGTGACGGTGACTCTTATGTTACCACTTCTTTGTTGGATGTTCGAAAGACAGGCAGAGCTCCCATCCGTGTAACCTGTTCCAGACCAGATAACCGAACGATGTCCAATGCTCGACAGATTCCTAATTCTCCATGTCTCACCTCACAACTTTCTCAAGTCCATCTACCAAAGTGAAAATATACAATAGTGAAAGTTAGCTACAAATTCGTTCTTCTTTTTCTTAGTCTGTCATATTCTTTAAATTCTCAATTCACAGCACCACCATATCATCTCAACAAAATAATATTTTGTTTACTGCTTTTACACCATATAATTCACAGTTTGTGTTACCTTTAATTTTGTGAAATGTGGGCAGATGAATTAGTCCATAAAACTATAACAGAACCAAACCGTAAATAAAATCTAATGAGAGCTAACCATTACCACTGCCATACCACAGCCATTGTGCCATCGTCACTAGTCACTCCAAACATTCAGAGTTTGGAACTATATGTTCTACATATATTATACGATCTAAAAACTTAATTGCCCACAAATGCGATCTTCTTTATACGCAGCTACTTACTACACCAAAACTATTAAATGCACTTGTGCACAGCACACAAAACACTAAATACACACATGATATGATGTTCGTGTGTGGTCTCTCGGTCTTTGTGAAAGATGCTTTGCATTCGTATGACAAGTGCACTCACAAAAGGAGCGTTCATTTAACAAGTTCTGAGATTTTCGTCTTAATTGAAAAAATGGATATTTCTTTCGAATTGTAATTAAAAGTTTTACAACAAGAATTCTCAAACTTTGGGAACTTTATTGAGTTTATAGTTATGTCGATGGATTTAGAACATTTTTTTGTGAAAGCTCCCTCGCCGTAAGATGTATACAAATACAACTACACTGCATGCATCAAAATTCATGAAGTTTTTTCATGGAAATTCATCAAGTTTCATAGAAATTCATGAAACTCCACCGGATGCTGTAGGGCGAAACAATGATTTTTATTTGCAAAAACCAGACTGGACACTGGACAAGAACATCGTGGATATGAAGTTAAATGGAGAATGTTGATGGTTTTTTAATTATGAAATATTTTAATGATGATCAGCAGCTTTAATTAAGGGTTATTCTGTGATCTACATGATCGCTGCTCAATGAATTGGTTTGGATATTATGGAGACGCTCGTACGCTGTCTTTGGATAATGAACTTTTACCCTTCGCTTGCTTTTGCTTTCACTTTGTCCCTGTGATTTCTGCGAGTTATGGCATATGAATTTGTTAACTACTCCAAAAAGCAACTGTAAAAATGAGCGTTTTTGCACATTAGATGCTTTCTGTCTGTGGTGGAAGGTAGGTTGACTTGAAAATACAATGAAAATATGAGCAGCGAACAGTATTCAAGTAGGTAATCATTTTCATTTCATGTTTGTAGCTTCGCTATATAGTTCAGAGTATTCTGTAGAATATACTTTCAGGAGCACGTGAGTATGGGCTGCTCGCAGAAAACGTTTTGTAAACGTTTCTCGTCGGCTCTCTTTAGGTAGATATACGCGAGGAGCAGGATCACAAAATCTCAGACACATACACACTTTTTCTGATTTTTCAATATTCCAATCCTTTAATATTCCAGGTTTGTCTATGTGCGTGGCTTTTTAGACTTTTTAGGTGCATGAAGAGGATGCGAGAATTATATGAGAATGTAGTACAAATACAAGCAATTAAATCTACAATAATGATGTCATAGTATAGTCGTAATCGCAAGCTTACGTGTTTTTACTCTCGGAGGCAATGCATGAATCTATGAATGAATGAACTGATCAAACTGATGGAATGGAGTCAATGAGTATGGAACGGATGGAATATATATGGCATTAATATGGGGCATGGGCATGTTCCTACACAATGTCATGAAGGCCTTGTTACAACCATAATGCGAATGGATGATAAATTGCCAAATTAAAATGAAGATTTATGTTTTTATGTGAATGCAAATGCTGAAATAGAAGTGACGCCAGTATTTTCTTGGATCATATATCCTTTTCCAGTTTATTCGAAGCAAAATGAGGAATCTGTGAAATCATAATACAT
>JAQFZW010000726.1:0-44622 GCA_034687055.1 Heteromurus nitidus | reverse complement strand
TCCAAACGACCAGTCCATTATGATGCAGCTCTCCAAACGACCTGGTGTATTATGATGCAGCTCCACAAACGACCTGTCTATTATGATGCAGATCTCGAAACGACCTATAAATTCAGATGCAGCTCTCGAAACGACCTTTGGGATACTTAATGCTACCGAAGAATTCGTTCCATACAGCAGGGAGCATGGAATTAATACATTTATTATTGCAAAGAGATTGGAATTAATACATTTCCTATTGCAGAGAGCATGGAATTAATAATCTTCTTATTGCAAAGAGCATTGAATTAATACATTTCTTTTTGCAGAGAGAATGGAATTAATAAACTTTCCTTCGTATTTTGCCACCTCGAATAGGATATTAGTAGCGTCCCTGTTTTCAATGGAGTCGCAGCTACAAACAACTGGATCACTTCCGGATTTAGCCTGGATCGTATCTTGAATCTCTCCACCGGAGTGAGTCCATGTACGTCAAGGATGTTGATGTCAGCCCCGTGCTCCAGCAAACGCTGCGTAATAATCTGCTTCCTAAGGTCAAAACCTGAGAGGAGGGCATGAAGTGCTGTCATGCCCTCGCTGAATCCGTTCACACTCACTCCCTTTGCCAAGAGATACTTGACCCCGTTCCGACATCCCTCCTTGGCGCATTCGTTGAGCAAGGCATTCCCTCCTCCCTTCTCGTTTCGTAGTTGTGTCCCTTGTGCCACAAGTAAATTCCCGAGATACTCGAAAGCTTCGTTAGATAAGGAAGACGATCTTCGTGTCATGAGGCGGAAGGCGGCCAGGGCTTACTCAAAAGAGTCTACCAAGGCGCCTTTCTAAGTTAACCAGATTTAAGTCACCATCATGTCTGCATTGGCTTTACCCTTCATCTCCGTCATGGTCAGAACTTGGAACGTAGTTTCACCATTCTTGTTCTTCGCTTCAAAGTCCGCCCCTTCATCCAACAACGTTTTCGCTATTTCAAAGCATCCGCGTTGGAAAGCTTTCGCGATTTGGCGCCGCTTTCGGCCAAATCCAACATCTCCAGTTTGAGCTGAATGTGAACATATTGTCGGAGGAGGGGCAACGCTTTGTCACTTTCTCCTTCCAGCAGATCCCTGTTGAGTGCCACCAGTTTACGTAGAACGAGAATCTTCTCCTGAAATCAGCCATTCTGGATACTGGTTGACGACAACAACGGTGAGGACGTCTTAAATTTGAAGATGCAAGTCGTTGACACGCTCTCCAAAGCCTTGGCAGTTGAGGAGGAACTCAACCATGGAAAACTCACGACTCTGCACTGCAACATGAAGGAGGTTGACTGGGGTATGGTGTGGAAGGCCTAATCCATATCCTCGGTCAGGAAATAAAATTCCACCAAGTTGACATTGTATTCGTTACAAATGTATTCGAGAAAAATAGTTTGCTGGATTGGGCGACTGCCTCGACGAGAATCGTGGTGGGCACTTGGTCGATGCAGCTTCGCAATGCTTTGAAGAGATTAAGATTAAGATGATTTCCGTCGACGCACGCTGATGCTGGCAAGTCACCCCAGGATTTCACCAAGTCGTCTTGTCGAGTTGTCTATGGAGAGGCTTTGGAGACTCGAGTCGAAGAAGAAGGCCATAGCTTGATTTTCAAACCTTTCAAACTTAAACTTTGTACGGAGGATATATATGTTGAAGGCCATAGTTTGCAGAACTCCATCAAAAAGAAGGTCACCGATGTCATAGTTGGTGAAGTGGATGCCACGACTGGGTGTCTCGTGCTTTTGCGGTACTGGCGTGTTATTTGCATTCGCCGTTTTTATAAATGAAAATGGTTTAATGGCACAAATGTGAACTCTCATTAGAAAGTTCATATTAATTGTGTTTCAAGGTCCGAGTCCGAGTTGATATGTGGTGTCTGAAACAAACAATGCTTTTTGTTGTTGCTTCCAAAATTATATTTCTCCTGTGAAAACGTGGGGAAATAATTCGATAATCCAATTCAACCACAACCACAACCTTCTCAATACCCTACACTTATTTGCAGAACGTATATTCACTTGTCCTCAAAAACTAAACTTTTCATTGCAAAGGAGTGAGCAAAGAAGTCATCATCATTTAGGTCGGAGAATGGGCATTAGTGACGTGATGTAGATGCAAACCTAGCACGAAACAGGGTTGCCGTGTTCTCTCCGTCTGCCTGGTGTATATAGCACCATGGGAATTTCTGGATTACGCACATGACTTGTTCAGTCGACGTCATCATAAGTCCATAACTCCTTCAATATTTCAATATACCACATATGCCATAAAATTGACGAAAAGCATGTTTGATTTATGGAACATCATATTCGTTTTTATTCCCAACAAAAAATTTAGCATATCCGCCAATCGCGATCATATAACGTTTTCTTATCAGAATTGAACAACTCATTTTCTGCACAAAAGTAGCCATTTCCGTCGCAATATTTTCAGGGCATTACTACGGCTTCACAACATTCCAAGTTGCCTAGAATGAGGCTAATCTTAATTATACAACTTTTAAACCATTTTAGCACACTTTCAGCATACGGCGTTAAACTCGAGTGGAATGCCAACGGGGATTTACTCTTTTATCCATTTCAGGCGTCAAGTATAAAACGCAAATTATTCTGCTTTGTTCAGTTCATCAGGATTATTTCCGCCTTCGCCATAATTTCCGCATTTCTCGCAAACTTTCGAAGTTACTTGGACTCCCACCAATATTTCCAGCTAACATTGCACTTCTTCTGGATAATGATGTTCTTAACGGCCTCTTCCTTCCAGTATCTATTTCTCTTCAAATCGGAGGAACTTATTGAGATTTTAAACGAAAGTGTATATCTCTCACTGAAGCTCAAATCCCAATTTGGAACAATAGCACAACGATATAAAGTTGCAAGGAAGTGGAGATACTACTTCGTTTTACAGTTTGGAGCATCATACTTGACTCAGAATTTCTTCTTCTTTCTCCCAGTTATTTTCCTGACGATTGAAGGAAAGTGGTATTTGAGTGCCATTTTGCTCCAGCCAGTTTACAATTTGTGGGATTTGACTTGTGTTTTCAGAACAATTTTGAAATTTATCTCTTTCCTCTTCGAAGCCTGGTTTGCGTGCACGCAGTGGGGGAGTTTGCTTCTTATGTTCTACTTTCAGTTGTTTTATGTGCAAGTTATGACGCAAAGCTTAAAGGGATTAAGGTATTAAAAAATAATCGAAAATATTTTTAAATTATGCAAATAAGTCATTTGAATATTGCCTTAATTTTTTTCTAGGGAATATCTGTTACATGATGACGGCAGCATACTTGCGTCTTTGCAGGCTTACAAGAAATTACGAGTTCTCTCCAATTTGTATAATGAGACGGTTGGGAAATACTACTTTTTTGGGACGCTTTGCCTAATGGTGTTGTCTTCAGTTGTCTCGTCCTTTGCTCTCTCCAAAATGCTTCCTCTCCACAATAACTTGCTGACTGGCTTAAGTCTATTTGTTTGCGTTGCAACAGCAATGTATTCCTGGGCGAATGCTCGCTTTTGTGGCTTGATTCACAGCGGAAGTGTCAGTTTCATTAAAACAGTCTCAAGGAGAAATCCTGAGCACTTCAGTGGGAAATTACTGCAGAAGGAGCTGAGAGCTTTGCAAGTCATTCAAGTTCAAGTTGGTCAAATGTTCCCCATTCGAAAGGCGACTCCGTTGTGGATTATTGCAAAAATTCGGGGAGGGATTTCCATGTTGCATTTTAAGTTTCCGATGGAAATTAAGGAAATGTAATAAAAGTTCATGTGCTGTGGTCATGTTAAGGTTTATCGATTTGCTATGTAAATATGTAATTTTTGTTGCCTAAATTAAAGAGCCATGATGAGAGGAGGTAAAAAAGTTGTTAAAGATAATATAGCATTGGATAACCATCGGTATTTTAATGTATGCATTGCGTCATTTATGGCAACATTGGCCTTCGCACATTCCACAGTTCCCTTCTCAGCTTCAAAACTAAGCTTGAAATTAAACATATCGAAAGCATAAATAATCGAATATCGACTAAGCAAATATGCCGTTTGAAAACGAGAATCATATGCAATTCCCATGTAGAATAGCTTCTCAAGAAAAAAGGTAGCCCAAAGCTATTTCTACTACGTTTGTAAGAAATTGAGAATTTCCACGAAACCGGTAGTAATGACGAGTGTGTAATTAGTGGATAAAGTGAGTATATCCGACGAAGACAAGCATATGGTAAAAATGTTATATTAAATTCCATACCAAATACTAAATCATCAAAGATAGGATATAAAAATGTGCAAACCTATTTTTATTGAAAATTGATGCATATGCACTCGTGGGATTAATCTACCGTCGGTTTCCTGCATCGTCCACCACGAATGAAAAATTTGTTTTTCATTTTCACAAACTGACTCTAATTTCTCAATTATTAAGCAGTTAACAAACCACAAAAAAATTATTGAGATTTTTTCAGAGTAGTACACAGTTGCCAGTGATGTATGCCCAGTCTGGGCAGTTTTTTACGAATGTACTTTTAGACGCATAATTATTGCCAGTCATCAAATTTTATATCCTCTTCGCCTTGCATAATTAAAGCAAGTTTTTCCTTCGTAAGATTATGTTTCAGCTTCCAGTAGCTTCCTTCCTTCCTTCCGCTGTGGACTGGATGATCAGCTATTTTATGAACAAAACTGGAATTGCAGAGGAAGCATGCATAAGCTTATCTCACCTTCAAATTCTCCTATACACGATTTTTTTCATTTAATCTGCATCTTGGTTTATGATCCTTCTAATTTTCTCACCCAACAACTCATTATAATTAAGCAGTATCAAACTTTTAATGTAAAAATAGCATTACATATTTTCGTAGAATCGTAGATTATGTTGATCGCCCTCGGGCAAGGATTGTTTTGCAAATTCTGAAATTGAGATTAGTTTCAACCTTGCGAAATCAATACCAAAAATGTTACACAAAAATTAGGTAATTAAGTTATTCAATCATAGTACGTATGTGGTATAATTTATGTATAATAAGTACATACTAAGGCCTGCTCGAATTCTACCTCATTTCTGAGAATGCTCATGAACCTCGCTCTTCAAAATTGTAAAATTTCATATATCGATGGTGCATTTTCAAAACTGGCCACAACAAAATATCATTAAATTTCATTAAAAATGTAAAAATTTAACACTCAGACTCAATAAACATTCCAAAAACTTAATCAGTTTAGAGCATATAATAATATTGCTAAATTATTGTGCACTCCGAAGACCAATCGTTTCAATGTCATTTGAGGGAATTCGAACAAAGAATAAATTGCAGAAGCATGCTTTTCAAAAATCTCAACTTGCCCCAACTTGCCAGTATGGGTTTTCAAATGCATTTTTACAACTCATATTAAGAACTTGCGAAAGTACAGTTTTGCAAACACACCACCGATATTCAAGAATGCGATGAAGTCCCCCTATCAATCCAAACTCAAGCAGTGGATACGAACCGTGGGAAAATTGCTAATTCTTGCTACATTTTACAAATCAACGTGTCGATAAGTTCAGACTTGTTTTTCTTTTCGCTTTTATTTGATTACCTCAATAATTACCCTTGCGATTTATTGCTTAAGAGAGGGAGTGTGTTAACAAGTTTCTCACGGAAGTTTGACTTTTGAGCAGTGGGTAGCACTACCTCAATTTTATCAGGAAGGAAGTGAAGTTATGTATTAATTACAAAGTACACAAATTTTTCGCACGATCCTTCTCTCAAATGAATGAATCAGTCTCTCATTTTGTGTGGAGGAGGTGTGTCATCGCCTCATTTGCTTTATGCCTAAAAATATCTGTTAAGCTTGAACTTGAAAAATGAAGTGGAAGTGAAGTCGGAAGATATCACTCAACAACTCTGTTTCTTCTCGAATCATCCTTCGATTGATTTTTACCCAGGGAAGATGTTCTGGATTTAGTTTTTTGTGCATAATTTTTTGCTATAAATATCTAATTACCTTCAGAGCTCGGCATCATTTGTGGCTAGACAATTGAAGAGTTAACAGTTTTCCACAGACTTCAATTTTTTGCAATTAAAAAATAAAATGGCATCTTCATTGTGGATTCCGTTCTTCGTGTGTCTCTGGACTCTGGGCGCAACCCAACGATACCCTAATCGGGGTGGTTGGGGAAGACCCGTCAACAACGAATTTGACTTTCCTGCTCCAGAGAGTTTGAAAACGAAACTTGATAAGGCCGGAGAATTTAGACTGCTCACATCCGGAGGAGCGGCTAATCCTTATCCAACTTCTCTGACGGCGTTGCAGCTTCCAATTACGAGCATGTGGGAAACATCCACTCAAGGGGTAAATCAACAATCAAAGCAAAACTATTTTTTTAAATTTATTTTTTAAATTAAAAACTTATATTTGTTTGCGAAGCTCTTGTCAGATATTCAAGATGGGCTCAGATACGTTCTCCAAACAAAGAATAACTGGACATTCGCTCTTCATGGAACGGGCTCCACTGCAATCTCCTCCGTTCTGGATAACCTCATCGAGCCTGGTGATAAGGTGCTCGTCACCGCTCACGCCATGTGGGGAAATGTTGTGGGGGACGCAGCAGAAAGACTTGGAGCAACTGTTGAAAAACTGACAAAGCCTCTTGGATCGAGACTGACTTACGAAGAGATTGAAGCCGGAGTGAAGCAATTTCGTCCAAAGATTCTGTACATAATTCATGGAGAGAGCTCGGTCGGAGTTCTTCAGCCTCTGGAAGGCCTTGGAGAATTATGCCACAAATACGATTGTATTACGGTCGTGGACTTGATCGCGACTGTTGGCCAAATCCCGATTAAGATGGACGAGAGGAAGCTTGATGTGGTTTTGATGAACAGTCAAAAGGGATTGGGAGGAATTGTTGGACTTGCTCCACTTTCATTTTCGCCAAGAGCTGTGTAAGTTGAAGCATATATTTGCATATGAGCACCACAGGAATATTTTATGCAAATGAGATTATTATTTTGATTTTCAGGAAGGTTTGCGAAGAAAGGAAAACCCCCACAAGAAACTACCAAACCGAGATGACTTCTCAAGCCAAGGCCTGGTTTGTCGATAGATCTGTTCCCTCCAACTCCGCTCTCATTCACTCCATTTCCATGCCCCTTTTGCACATGTTGAGGGAGGGATTGTCTCAATTGGTTCAAGAAGGGATTGAGAATGTGTGGAGACGTCATGAAATCTCAAACAGATTTTTGCATGAGAACATGGCTGCCATTGGACTCGAGTTTTTCGTGCCCGTCAAGGAAGACAGATTGCCTGGAACTACCACATTTAAAGCTCCAGCAGGAAAGGATGTGTTCAAGATGGAGCAACTTTTGCTGAAGAAGCATAAGATTGAGATCTCCCCTGGAATGGGACCTACTCTTGGACAACTCATCCGAGTTGGGTTGTTCGGAAATAATGCGAGGGTTGAAACCGCCCAGAGGATTGTGACCGCTATGAAGGAGGCGTTGGACTCGCCTGAAACGAATTTGGATTAATTTTTCGAGATGAAAATATATGCTCATTTATATTTATTTATTTCAATTCAAAACCTACTATTTATTTTTCACATTTGCGGTTGCAAGTATTTATTGTTTGAATTTGAAGTGGAGTGTGATTGAATTGTAATAAAGTTTGTTGATGGCAAATATTAATTTAGCAATTGAGCAATGATAAGTATATATTTGAGACGAAAGCGAGCGTGGGAAAATTATTCGATTTTCTTACATCGAAGAGGCATACATATAAAGGCCAGCAAGTCATGAGTGCAATTGCCCTTTCCTTTTATTTTACAAGTTTCTCACATGAAATCAGCTTGATTGTACCACTGACTCAGTTTTGGTCGGAAGTGAGGTTGTTTTTGTATTAAATGCTGCAAATTAATGCAGTTCGTCACTTTATGATGCACTTTTGTCTGTGTCGCACTCTCACGAAGTTTGACGCTGGAATAATTTTTCATACCAAATTTTATGGATCCCTTTTCATGATCCACACCTTCGTCCTTCTGATTTTGCTTCTCAAATACAAACGTTTTAAATAAGAGGAAATTTTGAGGGTTGCTAATTGTAAATACAGCATATTTTCGTAAATGAAAACCAGAATAGAACACACAATTCCAGCTCCGCAAACTACCAACACTGCCATAACTTCCCTCCCGCGTATAACTGCAGGGCCCTTTTCCTCCTCCTTGGAATTGTGATTTATGTCCAAGTCTGAAATCCACTTGTGCCATTTCAGCCAAATATGCAGGAATCCTCCAACCCTCAATCGATGAATCGTTGTAAAGAGCCAAGGACGATTTACTGTGAAAATTTTAAAGTAGTATTCCAAATATAGGAATGTTTGTGGCACGATATGGCACCGAAATCTAAAATCCTTTCCCTCACGTTGTGTTTTCGACAATGGAGCATCCTTCTCAAGTGACATATATCCCAAACGAGGAAACTCCTCCTCGCTTCTATTCGACTTGCGAATATCTTCCGAAAGTACCACACTTGAATTCAGCTTGTGAACAATCCCCAAACTTTTAAAGTCCGACTTTAAATATTGCCACGAGCTGAAAGGGTATGGCCACACAATTTTGTAGCCGCCCTCAACAAATTCTTTTAAATCCTTGAATGACGTCGGCGGAGTTGTCACCGTCATGAGACTCGTGAGCTCATTCGAATAAGCACAGAATAATATGAGAGAGATGCTTTCAGCGAAAAGTGGAAATCCACTGAGGTTTCTTATAGAGCGATTTCTCAAGAACAAGAACAGGATTCCAAAGGAGATACTTGTAATCGTCCATAAATCTTCGGGGAAAGGATTCTTCCACATTTTAAAATTCACTGAAAATGTAGAGAAACCTGCTTTCGCCTTCTGCTCGCAAAAAACCAACTTGAATCCCTTTGCAGTATCCCACAGATAGGAGCTGGCTTCAACCAATGATTGTTCTTCACGTGTGCCAGATGGCGAATGATATTTTTGATATCCGTGCAAAGCCACTCGATAACTTATTTCGTATTGGGTGCGCGTTCGTTCATTTAAGAAAATAAAGGTCAGATTGTGAACTTTTTCGAGATGCAAAGGGACAAGGAATAGCTCAGTACAAAATCTAGAAATGGCCAAGTCCTTTCCGATCCGATGGAGACACTTAATTTTTGCTTCACGCTTGAGGGTAAGTCCTTGAATTATTGGTATTTTTCGTTTATTTCCATTCCAGAAAATGTTCCTGTGGAGGGCTTCAACAGTTAAAGGCTCCGCTATATTTTTGCTCCAATAAAATTCCCAGTAGCTGTGACATATAACAGCATTTTCTTCTTCAGAACTCAGTAAAATTTTGAGGGCAGTCCAGGCATTCGTCATGTAATAATTCAATTCAGGCTCAACCTTGAGTTTGCTGATTTTGGCAAACGGTTTCAGCTGAAATATGAACATTGAGTTGGGGTAAAGAGAGAAACGGAGAAATGTAAGGTCCACATTTTCATGGTTACGCTGATACGGGGAAACGATGATATGATCCATTTGGTGGAATCTAAAAGTTGTTCGATTCAGCTCAGCTTGGAAACTCGAGAAGAGAATCTCCTGTGTCAGATAACTTTTGTGGGTTTTCAGCAAAATTTGTGCAAGAAAGGATTTGCCCATTCCATGAAAATGGAAAACATACTTGTGCTCTGAGAACGGGGTGTTAATAAGTCGAGAATAGAGTGGATTAATGCCTCCTGCTAAATGCAAGGTTGTAATTGTGAGCAGAATTGTAGCGTATGCAACATGAACCGGCATCGCGTTTTGAAATATTTTTTGTTGGACGAAAAGTATATGATTTTATATGAATTCTACTCGAATGCATTGGTTACTCGAATCTAAACTCTGGACTCGTGCAAACCACCTTCATTTAGAACATATAAAGGCTTGGTCATGTTGCCAAAAAGTATATTACACAAACACAAAAGAACCGGATATTAATTCGCCGAATTTTGTATTGATCGTTATTTTATGAACTTCGCCTTCATTCCAGCAACACTCCATCTACTTAATCCATATACAAAAGTATCAAATATTATGCCAAGAACAATATTTGTAGGAAATAATTGGAGTTTGATAAAATATACAAAGTTTGTAGCTGTTCAAAAAAATTTTTATTGCGTCAAGGCGTCAATCAAAAATTACCTTGAACTTGAAATGAAGAAACTAAGAGGAATATATTTTAGGAATGATCGCGCTAGCGCTATGAAATAGTGAAAAGTATGCATAAAAGATGTCAGAGCCTTATTATACAAGTATTCTAAATACGATGGCATTCTTGAGATTGCTGTTTGCACACACAAAATATTTTCGTTAATAAAAACTCCAAATAAAACAATAGCTGTGGGCTGTGGCACAACATGGTAACGCCTGTGTGCCAATCTTAGCTCCATTTGCCGTCGCGATACCTTAGCAGCCTGGTACTCTTCCGTCATAAAATCCAATACCAGAAGAGGAATCTTTTTTTGAGCTGAACATGTCTGCAAATGTTACCATACTTGTATTCAACTTGGCTTGAGCAAATGTATGTTTTCGCATATTTATGAAAACGAAAGTCAAATTGTGAACATGTTCGAGATACGTAGAGGGATGAGGACATGATGATATGCTCTGGACAACTTTTCTTGGACAGGATCCTTCCGATTAGTTGGATACAATGGAATTTACGGGGTGGTTGAGATCCTTGAATTTTGAGTACTTTTCTAAAGTTTCCATTCCAAAACACACTTTTGTGCAGAACTTAAATGTTCAGAGGCTCTCGCATATTTCTGTTCCATTGGAATTTTGCAGTAGCTGTGACATATAACCGCGAATTCTTCTTCCGAACTGAGCAAAATTTTGAGAGCAGTGAGCAGAGGGTTTGTCTTGTCATAATTCAACGAGGGCTCAACCTTGAATTCGTCAATGGATTCAGATTCAGAATTCAATTGAAATATGAAGATTATATTGGGGCGAAGAGAGAAACGGAGATAATTGACGTGGTCATTTAGTGGATTAAATTGGAAAGGGGAAACGATGATATGCTCAAGTTGCTGGAATCTAGAATTTTTGATTTTACTGTAACGCCGACACGCAAACAAGACCCGGCCATTCCAACAATACATTTTAAAACGAAGGTTCGCTTGAGTCTATCACATATGCAAAAAAAATTATTGCATTTACAACCTTTTTCAAGTAAAGTACAAGGGATTACTCCATGAACTTCACTGCTGTATGGCACAGTGACTGAATAAAACAACGAGTGAGAAACTTGTTCCGACTCACTCACAAAATAAAGTTTAAACAAGTATAAAAGCAAATGCAAGTCAGTGTGCCTCAACCACTTTTATTTGTTGATGTGTGACAAAACTGAAACATTTTCTCACGCTCCACTCCCCTCAACTACATGAAAATGAAATGCAAAAGCCACTATTATTCATAAAATTGTTTGACAAGAACCAACTTTAATTGTAACTCAATTCAAATGCATAAAATATATTCAAAGAGCAAATCCGAAAAAATATAATGATAAGATTATATAAATAAAATTTCCCGGAAAGGATTAAATAATGACGGCGAATAATAATTAATCTAAATCTGTTTCCGGTGAGTCCAAAGCGGCCCTCATAGCAGTCACAATCTTCAGGGCCGTTTCAACTCTCGCATTATGCCCGAACAAACCAATTCGGATGAGCTGTCCAAGAGTAGGTCCCATTCCAGGGGAGACCTCAATCTTATATTTTTTCAGCAAAAGTTGCTCAATCTTGAACACGTCCTTTCCTGTTGGAGCTTTAAATGTGGTAGTTCCAGGCAATCTATCTTCCTTGACGGGCACGAAAAACTCGAGTCCAATGGCAGCCATGTTCTCATGCAAAAATCTGTTTGAGATTTCATGACGTCTCCACACGTTCTCAATCCCTTCTTGAACCAACTGAGACAATCCCTCCCTCAGCATGTGCAAAAGGGGGAGGGAAATGGAGTGAATGAGAGCGGAATTGGAGGGAACAGATCTATCGACAAACCAGGCCCTTGCTTGGGAGGTCATCTCAGTTTGGTAGTTTCTTGTGGGGGTCTTCCTTCCTTGGCAAACATTCCTGAGAAAACCAAATCATCTCATTTGCATATACATTCCTTCGGTGGCCATATGCAAATATACTATTTATGCTTCAACTTACACAGCTCTTGGGGAGAATGAAACTGGAGCAAGACCCACAATTCCTCCCAATCCCTTTTGACTATTCATCAAAACCACATCAAGCTTCCTCTCGTCCATTTTAATTGGGATTTGGCCAACAGTCGCGATCAAGTCAACGACCGTAATACAATTATATTTGTGACACAATTCTCCAAGACCTTCCAGAGGCTGAAGAACTCCAACCGAGCTCTCTCCATGAATTATGTACAGAATCTTTGGACGAAATTTCTTCACTCCAGCTGCAATCTCTTCGTAAGTCAGTCTTGATCCAAGAGGCTTTTCCAATTTTTGAACAGTAGCTCCAAGTCTCTCAGCCGCATCACCCACAACGTTTCCCCACATGGCGTGAGCGGTGACGAGCACCTTATCACCAGGCTCGATGAGGTTATCCAGAACGGAGGAGATTGCCGTTGAGCCCGTTCCGTGAAGAGCGAATGTCCAGTTATTCTTTGTTTGGAGAACGTATCTGAGCCCATCTTGAATATCTGACAAGAGCTTCACAAAAATGTATAATTTTAAGTAAAAATTGTTAAACAAATTTAAATATTAATTTTCTGTCCGATTTTTTTCTTCCGAGTACCTCTTGTGTAGATTCCTCCCACATGCTCGTAATTGGAAGCTGCAACGCCGCAAGAGAAGTTGGATAAGGATTAGCCGCTCCTCCCGAAGTGAGCAGTCTAAATTCGTCAGCTTTGTTCAAATATGATTTCAAATTTTCTGGACGAGGATTGTAAAAAGTGTTGCTGTCTCCTCGGTTGCCCCAACCCCGATTAGGGTATCGTTGAGATGCGCCCAGGGTCCAGAGACACACGAAGACTGTAACCCAAAAGGAAGTTGCCATTTTGAAGTTGAAGTTGATGAGTTATTTGTTTGGAAACTGTTCTCTTCAACCGTGAAGCCACAATTGATACTTAAATAAGAAGATGGGAGCATATTTATAGTTTGAAGTGAGTATAAAAAATTGGGAAGTCGTACCCAGGCTAAAGTCAATCGAAGGTAAAAATTTGTGTAAAACATACCTGATCATCAGAGATCAAAGTCAATGAAGCACTCGCCCATTTCAAGTTCAAGGGAACATGTTCCATTATTGCTCCGATGACACACTGAATTGAAGCAGAAGAGCTGGATTGTGTGAACATGCGCATTACTTCTTGTAATTTAATACAAACATCACTTCCGGCTGAAATTAAAAGGGAGGCTCGACTCTCGCTTAAGAACTTGTGTTGGAAAAGGTACACGCACTCTAATCAAAGGGCAAGGATGTGTTGAAAGGTTATCTAATAAAAGCAAAATCAAGTTTCGTCTTCGTCCAGTGCTTCTTCGACATCATCTCTTGGCTGATTGTGAGTCTTAATGAATTTTCCCACGTTAACGAAGTGCTAAAAGTGCATCGGATGATTGAGCAACTCAATTATAAACAATTTTTTGCTGTTGTACGCACTTTGTATCTACGTTGTACGCGTTTTTTGGTACTGATCAAATCTAGGTAGAGGAGATCAAGCTCAATTAACAATTTAAGGAATTACTCACGTAGAGTAATTAGATGTATGTATGCATAATGCAAGGGAAGCGAGTATGTTGAAATCCTTACTTCGATGTGGTCAACAAGCATGTAGAAAGCGAGCTTAACTTTATCATTGTGGTGGGTGTGTTGACTTGTGGAGTTGGCCGGATGTACTACCTTAAAATGTTAAGACCAGAAGGAGCAAGCACGATGTACGTACTAATTAACACTTCATGTATGAATGGGATGGGCAGTGGGCTGACGCAGAGCACACAAATTTTTGTGAAATTTTTGTACCGCTCTGCTGATTTTCAGTTGATCAAACTTCAATGTTGAATTTATTGAACAACACACAAAACCTTTACGATAAATTGACAACCAGTTAAGTTATGCATTGGATTTGATATTTCTTCTGAACCAATGTAAAACGTCGACAGGGAAAAGCGTCATCTCACAAGTGGAACCACAATCAAAACAGCGTACAACAAGAATACGACAATGATATTATCCTCGATTCCAATCTCTTTCACACGCTTGAAGTTCCTCGCGTTGTCCACCGTATCATTCCAGGATATCACTCTTAACGCCCATTTCAGCCAACGTTCATCAATTCCCGACTCGGTCACTCCACGAATTCGTTTCGTGATCATGACAGCCGGCCATGGAATATTCTGAAGGGACCAACTATGATACACCTTTCCAATCGAGTCCTTGCTCAAGGATATGAAATTTGTATCATGGCTTTCCCCTCGAGTTCCAGATTCCAGACCACTTTGTCATAAAAGATTCTTCTCAATTTCCTGAACAGTTCATGCACCGCTTCAAAAGTATGCATGAAAGCCACATTCTCACAAGTTTCGAGTTTACCGAGAAAATATTCTTCCTCCCATTCTCCAAATGTTGAAGGTCGACGAACCAGGCGAGAAAGCTGTGACTCGATGTTCAACTTTGACCTCAATGAGGAATTCTCCTGCGCAATCATTGGTATATTTCTGATGTACGAAGTGAATGGAAAAATTGATTTTGTATTTCTGAAAATACTGCTGAAACTTCCATCGACAAGTTTATTTGACGACATCCCCTTCACCCTTGGAACTATTATCATGTGCACTTCGCAATTTTGAGTGTGAAGAGGGGCTGAGAATGGCAAGTTTTGTCCTGGAATTAAATTATATTTGAGATTTTCACAGAATATTGGAACTGAACGTGAGTTGGCAGGCTAGTAGCGGATTGTGTGAAAAATTACGGGAATCTCCAAAGGGGTAACGTGATACAATACTGGATATAATTTCTTCTGAGGAAATATTTGAGTAATTTGTAGACGCACCATGCATTTTTCGAAAATCTTTAATTCTCGGTTGAACACAAGAGTATTTTCGTCTTGGAATAATAACCGAGGTTGGGAGTGGGAGTAAGTTAAAGAAATCAATTGGAGGAGAGATATGAATTTCATGAATATCCAAATGCTGACACTTTCATGGCTGGCAGTCGATACGATCCAATTTGACCTTCACTACTCACTACATGCTTGACCTGGGAAATGTATTGCGATAAAACATGCACCACTAATGCCAAGTTGGCAGTTAAATTGGCTTGCTAAGGTCATACATACAATTTATTTCTTGTGTTTTTTCATAAAATCGCCACGTTCATAAGCTCTTTCAAGTTTCAAACTTTCATTGCAGCAACGATGAGAAAGAATGGAGAAGTTGTTACCGATACCCAACAACTATCCAAACCCACGACAATTAAAGACTTATCCCTTCCCCTCTGCGCTCCTCATCCATCGGTGGTCCTCGTCTTCAAGTGGGCGCTCGAAATGAAAAAAAGAAATTTTCTTTGTCATTAACTTTCGCGAACTGTTTTAAATCATTTTCAAATCTAAAAAGTGTGTAAATTTGCATTTCCTCCTTGGTTTCAGGGTTAAGCATAAGATTCAACTGGAAGTGAACTTGTTTGGGCTGTTCAAGAAAAGACCTGTAATATTCAGTTGCTCTGGAGCTGGGGGAAGTGAAATTTGACTTCCAACAAAAAATTCATGCTGCAGAGTCCAAATCTTACTCTGTCCAAAAACACCTGCCTGTCACATCCAACAAAAATGCATTTCAATCCACATCTACCTTTATCCTTCGCTTTTCAGCCATCCAATTATAGATATATTTTTAAAGTCAGAAACAAAGCAAGTTCCTCTCCACGTCGCCACAATACTTGACCCTGCCAACATTGTAAATCACTATCTACCTCGAGTAATTATATCTCAACAAATAGAGTGTTGAGCTCAAGTGAAAGATCAAATCAACGTAAAATATGTCACTCGATATTTCAGTTCAATGCACTTCTTTATAATTTTAAGTTGGAGACAAAGCAGTCCCTCGCAGTCACGACAATCCCTAACCTTCCCCTTGCTAACAATGTAAATCCCTTGTCCTCTCCGGCTTATATCTCCAAAAAAATTAACTTGAGCTTGAAAGGCACATTTTTTTGTCAATTCTATTTCCATCTAAAACACATGTATGTTCACCAGAGTAAAAAATCTACAAAAAATCCTGCTCACCATCACCACACATTCTTTAAGCTTTAAATAATTCTTGCAGGGTTGAATATTATGTGAGTCCCCTCCGTGCCGACTCGAGAGCTAAAACATATTCTGGTGGGCTTCAGCAAACACTCAACAAATTTAGAAATTCATTTTCGGACGACTATAGTTTCTCGGAAGCATTCCAACTCCGGAAGGTTGTTGTGGCTGTAGTCGTTTGAATTTTCTCCAAGAGTTATATCTGCTACTTCTCAACGCCGCCACCATGAAGTCGATTCTCCTCATCGTTATTGTCATTACCTTTGCTCACTGAATTCTGTGCGCTTGTCCAGTTCCAACCATTCCAACTGTTGATAATGGTAAGATGATGGCTAAATGGAAATTTAATTTTTTTATATTTTGAAGTGAAATCTATTTGTTCATTCAGGTTAAATACATAATATATATTCGATTGTTCAGATGCATGTCAGCTCGTTACCGCTGGTGGGATTCTTGGGGGGACCTGCAAAACCCAGTCAGATTGTGGAGCCAGTAATTGCTTAGTGGAAACAGGATGTGCTGTGACGTTTTGTCCGAAAACATTGACTTCTGACCCCAACAAGTGCTATTGCAAAGCATGATGGCGCTTGATGACTGTCGTAGTTTTTTAATTGTGGCAACCTCGAAATACATTTTGTTTTCACAAAAACAATATAAATATATATTAAAAATATAAATTCATTTTGTTTGCATTTAATCAGTACTTGAATCAAATTACATCACAAATCGTAACCGAAAAGTTGGCCAAAGATTGGAGCATCAAGTTTAAACATATTTTTAATTTTAATGGGTTTCATTCTCTAACTCAAAAAATAATCAAAGTCAAGGAATTCCAAGCAAGTTTTTAGGGTTCTATTCATACCGAAAGAAACATTTATGGCCTTCAAATGTCATTTTCATTTTGGTATTGCTTAATTATCTCTCATATGTCCTAGTTTTAAATGCAAGTTGCAACATTTTTAATTACTTTGAGCTCCCAGAACCATCTGCGAAAATGATGATCAGCGGATCACATGGAATGCTCATCACATTTTTTTGTTTGAATGAAATCTCCTTTGCAAACATTCCATAAATTATTCCACGTCCTCTGCAAAAATCCACTGGAATTAGTTTTCCACTGAACTCTCTCGCGAGAAAAATTAAGTGACGAAGATAATTATGGGCTAAAATTTTTGGCTTTCATTTTCATTTCATCTTAATCGCATCTCAAATCGCATTGGATTTGAGATATCATCCGACCTTATTCACTTGAAGCTTAAACGAAATTGCAATATAAACTTGTCATGTTGCTTTTAAATTAAATTTTCGAATGACCACACTATCATTCTTCATTCAATGAGGAGGTGGATATGGGCGGTAGCTTTTGCTTTGAAATTGAAGAGATACGTCTTGAAGAAAATCAATTGAAGCAAGTAAAACGTGCTAAATTCTCACATCTAAACCTTCAGCATGAAATACTTGAAATATTCAAAATCAATAAAATAAATGCGACTTCAGGTTCGTTCTTTGACAGTGTATTTCTACATGATGTACTTGTCAACTGGATACAATTTGAATACTGTGAAACGCTGCCGAAAACTTCAACCATCCAAAAAGCAATTTAAATAATACTGAATAGAAAAACATTTTAATTACACAACTCGTCCTCTAAAGTAAATTGATTTTTCCATTGGTGACCAGTGCCCGTGATAATCCATAAGATTCTACACTTTTGATTACAATGACAACCTTCGGACTTGACATACATTTCACCTTCGATCCTCCAAATATACCTTTCCACAAAGAATTATATACTACCATAATATGAAATCGATCGTAATAAGAATGATTTTGTAAGCATAAAAATTGTAAGTTGCATTATCAAATGTTGACACTCGAACGCTCCGGGTTTCTTGCAGCTAACACAATTTCGATACGCGTGGAAAGTAGAAAGCAACAAATTATTCAGGAAAACGTGAATCCTCGACTCATTCTAATAAGTATTCGCCTGATTTTGCATCATTTCGTAGTAGAAAATAGTTATAAAGCTAAAGGTTGAAGTAAGAAACATTTTAAAAGTTAGTAATTACTAAGCTTGGCAATATACTTTTGCACATGCAGCAACTTGTACGAAAATTTGCATAAATACTTAACCGGCAATGGCAATATGTATGTTTCGAGGAAGAAATTAATCCACTATCAAAACAATAATCTTAAGATGTGACTTACAACCCAATACAAATGAACTAAAGTTGTAACCAGGTTTTAAAGTTTAGGTTGGGCCATAATCCCAATCATAATTCTAGCCATGTACTTAAATTTATTATTGATGCTTTCACATATATTAATATTGTATCATCATACATGAATACTAATATTGTGATATGTATATTAAGTAATCGGATTGTGGATATTAAAACAGGTACTTATTAAAACTTATGAAAACTCAAAGCTAATTTGTTAAAGTGCGCAACCTGCTAGTATTGAATTGTTATACAAATTGTAATAGTTTGAAAAGAACCACACGGCTAGGAAAAACATTTTAGAAAAAGCAAGGTACTTATGGCGCCTGCATAACTGAATCACACCCCAATGTCCATTTATGTTAATCAAAATTTTGGCCATGGCTTAACTTTGGATGCTAAAGCATATTACTAAAATAGTCAGTTTGCATATTCACATCCAGCAGTTGAATTTCTTTATGCTAAACCCATCATACTCAAATCTTACATAGTTGGTGGCTGCGAAGTTACGGACTGGCGTCTTTTACATAACTATTTTGCACCATCGGCAATCCATTAGTTTGATGAAAATTTCAAACACTTGGAGCAGCGACTTAGGCAAATGCTCTAGTTATCGGAGTGGATACAAGCATTACACAGTTGAATAATATTAGAATGCGCCATTTTTTCCTGAAATTATAGAAATGCTGAAGCATGTATGTTGGTTGATTTCAGTGAATCGTTATTTCGCATCCATTTTATTTATGTTAAATTCTGCAATAGATCCCTGTTTCATCTTAGAATTTGGTTTACTCTGAACTTTAATTTAAGAACAAAAGTTGTAATTTTTCCGTAAAATCAAGCGAAAATGTTATCCAATATATTTTTCTCTTTGCTAACCCTCAGAGTACTGTTAGGCAAAGGGTTGTCACGGGAAGAATTGATGTTTCCAGCGTTAGACAACTCTGTTGCGGTCTCCCGAAATTTCGTCTCCCTCTTGTCTGTGCAAAATTCAAATTATCAGAAGAACCCGAATCCATACTCGGACATTTTAGTGAGCAACCTACCCGAACTAGTTGGTAGAATACCTGTTTGCTTAAACCACATCACAATCCATAATCCATCCATTATTAGAGAGAGGAGAGAGGAGGTGTACTTTTTCTCTGCCTTTCCTGTTTGATTTTTTTAAAATTAAGTTTAAGTAAGAATAAAGCTTATTTTAAATTGTGTGATGGAGTTAGTTATACTCAGAAAAGTCTGTAACATTTTGTAAATATCAGTGTTCATAAGTAAATCGACCTTGTAAAGTTATTAGTGAATTAAACTTGACACCGCTCATGTTTACATCATTTTTATCAACAACCTGAGTGCGCAGCAGACAGTATGGGGACGGAGACTCCGCCTCCACCTGTTTACTTCTCAGAGTTGCTGGCTAGTGCTATACATGCCTCACTCACTGGAAGAACTGTTGAGGATACAGCATTAATGTTTAGCAAGTTTTACACTGAGGCTGAAATCCATAAAGCTGGAGAGATTATTAGCCAAACTGGCGTACCTAATCCAATACGCAAACGGCGAGGTGACAATGCAAAATACAATGAAGTAAATGATGTACTGAAAGCACTGATGGATAAAGACTGGAAATTGAAAAACATTACATGTGCTGCTATTGACCTCACCCGAGTATGCTATGTCCCTGATGGATTGAGTGAACAAATACAACTCAAAACTGACCTGATGATTTTCCGTACGCGTCTGGACGAAGTTGAAAGTTTGTGCAAGGAGATTAGCACTAACGTAGGATCTGCAACTATAAAAGTTGCGAAAATTGCTGAGGATGTTCGGTCTACTGTTGCACAAGTGAAGGAAAAAGATAATCCTGTCAAGAGACCTGAAAGCTTAGTTAGCAAAGGTCGCTTTCCTCATCCCACAACTTATTCAGGTGCGACCTCCAGGTCAATGAATCCGTTTGGTAGAACTGACATTTCTCCAAGAAGTGCACCAAAATCTAGTACTCCGATTGAGAAAAATAGTCAAATAACAGCCGACAACCTTACTACCAGTACCGAATTACCAAAATCCAATCGTGACGACAGCGGGTGGAAAGTGTACACGCGACGAAAACCGAAACTACTAATAGTTGGAACTTGTAAAAATGGTTCTATCAAAACTGTGGGAACAAAAGTTTCCTCAGTCTTTCTGTCGCGCCTAGATCCAAATACATCTGAGGAAGATATCAAAAACTATGTTGAAAGTGAATGTTGTTGGGAAGTAAGCTCTGTGACCAAACTTCAGACAAAATACAGCTCATATTCCTCGTTCCGGATTGACATCAAAAGAAAGGATATGACGGAAAGTGAAATACTTAAAGCTGAGCATTGGCCAGATAATACACTGGTGAGACGATACAATCGCGAAAATACGAAAGGGTTAAATAAGCCCAAACTTTCCACTTCATCATGATCTCCTTCCTTACGTGGAACTGTCACGGGTTCAAGTCTAACGGACCTTGGCTTGCAAATGAACTAATCAAATATGACATTATCGCCGTTCAGGAAACCTGGCTATTTGATTTTGAGTCTAATCTCCTCGATCTATCTAGTGAATATTTCTGTCTTTCGCAGAGTTCAATGAATCGTAGTAAACACACGAAAGGGCGTCCTTATGGAGGTCTTGCTTTTTTAATTAAATCGTCGCTTAAAACGAACACCAAGAAATTTGAGATAGAAGATACGCGCTTGCTGGGTGTAACTATCCTCACAAATGTCGGTGAGCTTCTTGTGTTAAATGTGTATCTTCCGGTGAACTGCAGCGAGAATGTTACCTTAATCAATCAGTACTTAGGGAAAATACAAGGACTAGTTCAAGATCACAACGGCCCTGTTATAGTGTTAGGCGATTTCAACATCTCACCAAAACATGCCAACTTCTCTGAACTGAAAGAACTTTTTAACTGTTGTGAGTCGACTCTAGTCGATATATGCATGTTACCGAGTGATACATATACATTCTGCTCGGGTAATTTCAAGACTAGCTGGATTGATCATGTCTCAATTTCAAATGACATTCTTGAAAAAGTGGCTGACATTACAGTTCCCTATATGACAACCCCAAGTGATCATAATCCTATTTGTTTAAATGTAGATATCTCTGTAATAAAACCTCCACCACAAAGCGACTCTTATAACGATAAAAATGTAAAGTGGAGTAAACTGCCAAAAAGTTTACTAGATAAATATAAGGACTTGACTGGTGAGGCTCTCTCTCGCCTTACTTCGTGGAAATTGTGTGATGAAAGTGGGTGTACATCAATGTCCCACAAACAAGAGATAAGTGATGTGTGTTTACTTTTGGTATCGTCTTTGAATCAGTGCGAAAAGCAAGTAAAACACTTATGTGAGAAGCAAACTAAAAAGAAAAAGCAGTACTTTGAGCCGGGTTGGTCAAACTTAATCAGGCAGAAGTATGAGAATTATAGACGAAGTTACATACTCTGGAAACAATGTGAGAACATAGATATTAAAAATGAAATGTTAGCATGTAAGAAAGTTTTTAAAACATGTCTTCGCAATGTTAGAAGGAGGAAATCTAAGCTACTTTCTGAGAATCTCGTTACCTCGTTTGAGGGGAATAATTTTAAAAAATTCTGGTCCACTGTGAAAAGTTGGGATACTACAAATAACGATCAGACATATGTTGATACCTTAAACGGTGCTTCTGGAGAGGTTGAAATTGCTGAAATGTGGAGAAATCTGTATGCTGCATCTTTCGTGTGCACGCGTTCGATGAATTCCGTAGACTTTTCCAGGAATGATAGGCGAAATTATCGTGTGCGTTCTGATGAAGTTTTTATGTGCATCAAAAAGCTGAAAACAAGCAAAGCTGCTGGCCCCGATGGAATATGCAGTGAAGCAATCAAGTATGCATCGGCAGAAGTGTGTGATATATTAGCGAATCTCTTTAACTCGTGCCTTGCTCACTCTTTCATTCCTAATCAAGTGATGCGAGTAACTCTTGTACCCATGCTGAAAAAGAAAGGACTGGATCCGAGTAAAGCCAATAACTATAGACCTATTGCTTTGGCATCCGTTATATCCAAAGTATTTGAGCTGCTTATCCAGAATAAATATGAACATGAGCTACAGACTAGACCAGGGCAGTTTGGGTACAAAAAAGGAGTGGGTACCGAGACTGCTATTTTTACGTTACGACAAATTGCACATCACTATGTCAGAAAAAGCACTCCAGTTTATGCGTGCTACATGGACGCTACGAAGGCCTTTGACACTGTTGAACACGCTCTTCTATTGGAGAAACTTCACCGTCGTGGCTTCAATGAAGAAACACTGTCACTGCTGGAGTTCTGGTTCGGGAATCAATTTTTCGCCTGCAGGTGGAATAACGTAATCTCGACAACATTTCCTGTGACACGTGGGGTCAGGCAGGGTGGAGTGAACAGCGGATATTACTTCGCAGTCTATATGGACGATTTGTGCATACAACTTGAGAACTCTGGACTGGGATGTCGAGTCGGCTCGAGAATATGCAATTACATTTGCTACGCTGATGATCTCTGCCTATTGACCACATCAATAGCAGCGCTGACGAGGCTACTTCGAATTTGCGAAACATACGCCGTTGCTCACTCGATTAGTTTCAACCCTACCAAAACTTTCTGTCAATGTTTCGCTCCTCTTAGCATGGACATGACACGCCCTATGGTGAAACTGTGTAACAAAAATATAAAGTGGACTGACACCGTAAAGTATCTTGGCTTTGAAGTAAGTTGTTGGGAGAGAGACAAAAAAGAACTCAAAACCCGAAAACGAGAAATTTATGCTCATGCTAATATGGTCTCCTCAAGGTTTAGGTCCAGCAGTCATTCAATTAAGACATATATCTTTAAGACATTTTTCAGTAATGTATACTGTGCAAGTTTGTGGAATCCTAGAAATGAGTCTGATCTGAAACATGTACGTGTTGCCTACAATGATGCATTTCGAATGCTCTTTGGTTACTCCAGGAAGTCAAGCGCTAGTCAAATGTTTGTTGAAAACAACATGCTTGACTTCAATGGAATGTTAAGAAAATCTATAGTATCGCTAATCATCAGATTAAGTAACACAGAAAATGTAATTTTAAAAAGTATTTTCCGCTCCAGTATGTTTTTAAATTCATCTTTGTTCCAACTCTGGAGAACAATCCTTATATCTCCGGCTAGTGTTAATACAATTGATTTTTATACAGTGATCTCTCAAATGTGAAATATAAGAATGCCTGTGATATAGACCTCCCTGCCTGGTGCAAGACAGGTTGAGATCAGAGCTGGGTACTTCTCTATGCACCATGAACACTGCTAAAAATAAAATCTATTTTTATCAAGTATAAATCCTTACTATTATGTTAAGGTACTGTGCTAAAATAACGAAAATGTTGACTATGTAACAAAGTCTTACTCCTACACTATATTTTTCTTCCTTTTTAAGCATATGGATTCCTGTTAACCATGTTATGATCTGTCATGAAACTGGTAAATTTGTGAAGTCTGTAATAAAGATAGTAATAATAATAATAAATTACAAAGGACTAAATCTCGTTCCCTTTCTGTCACCAGTGGTTCTCTCCCGCTACGATGTGGCCGAAGTGAAATACAAACTAAATCTTAAAAAACGAATTTCGTTCTCGTCTTTTGTCAATTGGGTTCGAATGCTCCCTTTCGAAAAAGTTAGTAACTGGGCAAGGGCAAACAATACAATAGATCCAGAATGGTGCCTCCGCACTGGATACGATGAAACGTGCCTCGAGGATATCCCATATTTGGACCAAACTGCACAGTCGAAAGCTTGGACATGTCAAACGACTTGGTACTTATTACCACCAACCCCGACAGAAGAACCTCTGTTTTATGAACAGATCGAGGGATACAATTTGTGGAAAATGTTAATTCCGCCCAGTTACAAACATTTCTGGCTTTATGACTTTGTGATTGAAAAGTTGGTGTGGTATAGATTCAAATTAGTGATTAATTCTAGACCAACTTATAATATTTTGGTTCAAAATGGAAACGACTTTGAGGTTGAAGAGCTTGTTAAGGTTGCATGGCTATTTGCTTTGGAAGGCACCCTCAAATTTCCATCCAACGCGTTTGCAACGACGTCTCTTGAGTTGATCACATTTAAATGTGTTCCATCAAATTTGGGAATGGGATTTGACAAAATATGCCAGCTTTCTCCACCGACTTTATTGTGCAGATATTGTTCGCCAACTTCAGCATTTTCACCGGTCACTGAGACCGAATCCACTTTTTCATTATCGGAATTGGAAACTCGATACTCCCATCTTAACAAGGAGATTGGTAACAATGCGTGGTATTTTTTGCCGTATACCGCTTTAACTGACGCATTTATTGCATCTGTTGAGGAGCCGTACGTCAGCAATTCCGAGTATAAACTTATATTTTCGGGAATACTTCGTAAATTTGGGGTCACGTTGGAGGAAATAAGATTTCATGTTGATCTCAAGTTGCTGTGGTCAGGTTTCGGGAATGACAGCAACTTGTTCAGTTTATTTATGGATAACCCGAATGTGATCAGCGAGGTCAAGATTTTCCGTCCTGTCGTTTTTGCAACGCTAGCAGGTCTAGAGGACTACCCACACGTTAAGTTCCATCCAACAGAACTCAAATTTGTAAGCTGTGGGCCCAAGCAGAAACGTGGTTTCGGATTTGGTCCTCTCTACAAAATATTTGATAATTACATTTGGGGGTTAATACTAGTCTCCGGGTTTCTCGCAGCTAAAATTTTTGCCGTAAGCGTTGACAATAGAAATATGAAAAAGTTTATAATTATTCAGGAAAATATACTTCCACGAATAATTTTCTCCTGGAAGAGCTTCGTGGAACAAGGCAATCCTCTACCAGATCGAGTATGGGAAAACAATCACCATCGAATTTTTGGTTTGTTCTTCCTATTTGCTGTTCTTGTGTTAAGCAATGCGTATAAAAATGACAATATTACTCAGCTAACATTGCCCCTCCAGCCAATCCCATTTGACACTTTTGATATATTGGTTTCAAATAACTTCACCATTTATACCAGAGGTATTTTTGCTTCTGGGAATACAAGACCGCCTAAAGGTTCATCCAGCCTGATGTCAGATTTCATGCCAGTTGCTTTAGCCTTCTTATTTTCGTCACCAAACAAGAGTTCCCACTTCTCCGCCATATTCCCAAGCGAGTTTGTCTTTTATTCAAAATCTGACAGGACGCTCGAAAACGTTTTAAACTTCTCAATGTCAGTTGGGATGCGGGATGCGGTGATCAACATGACAACCAAGATCACAAAACATCCGAAATGGAAGGAAATATTTGCATACGGAAAACCAACGAATCAGGAGATCCTTCGTGAATGTGATAACGTCGCATTGTATTTGCCAGACGCTGAGGCTCACGAGACATTTCACGCGCTGAGGAAACGGTTTCACGTCGACTCGGAGATTCAAGTTTCTTTGAGTAGAAAGTCTGTCTTCAACTGCAGCTATGCCATAGTTTTTGCGAATTGGATGCCGGCGGAGGTGCTGACAAGATTGCACTCACTGCAAACCGCTGGATTGTTTGATTGGTGGAGTTCGTACTTTGTTAATTTCTTGACAGAATTGAAAGGCGCATCAATAAGGGCTCAAAGGCGAACAACTTCCGGAAATGTGTCTAATATGAACGGAAACATTGCGGTGATTTTCATTGTCGGCTTAATGGGATTGGTAGGAGTAACGATTGTGTTTCTTGTTGAGCTGTGTATTGCGTTAGTATCTAAGCAAGACATGTCCTTCGCCGATTTTCTGAACGGTATAGTGGTATTTTTTCGTGAATTCTACTCCCGTTTCCCGAGGCTCCGGCTCGTCCGGTATTTTCGGGATACCTCTTTATTTTCCCACGTTCCCATGTTGAAAGGGATTTTATCTTGGAAAAGGCCCTGTTTTCCTACAGAGGAGTGAGTTTTACCATTGAAAACCTTGACTTATACTTGAATTGCCAGTTCGATTTGAGTTTCCATTGAAAGTAGTCTAATTTAGTGGTTCTAATTATTTTTATTTAAATAAAACATTCTAATATGTATACATAAATGATATTTAAGTGTATATTTTTATGTTTATTTTCGGGATTTTGTATGATTATGTATGTTATGTGCATATATGTATGATTATATTGGCCGTTTTTGCTGTATATTATATCAAGCCCTTGTCATAAATTTGGTGTATTGGTGAAAATAAAGCAATTATAGACATATTCCTGGGAAAATAGTTAGTAGAAATTCTCCCAAAATTTTAATATTTGTCACGTGAAAGCAGACAATGTATTTCTGAATATATTCCAAAATGAAAGATGAGATGGAATACATTCCTCCCTCTGTGCCAATTTTTAAAATGGAAGATATAGCCAGGACAACTAATCTCGACATGGCTATCTCAAAATCATATCCGTCCCAACTCTGGTCGAAACTGTCAAAGGATGAACACTTGAGCTATGCTTCAAATTAAAATGTTTTGCACACGTACATTTCGTCACGGAACCCTTCGATCAATAATAATCCATCACTGAACCTATACAAAATCCTACCTTAAATTGCACGAAAATTCATCAAAAGGGTATTCCATATCGTTCGAATACATTATCTAGTATTTTAACCGTTGAAAATATTTCGATTCAATTCAACGACTACTTTGAAACCAGTTCAGTAACTGTTCCTGTAAAAACTTATGAATGTTTTTATTGTTAAACAAAACTTCGCTTCCGACCACACATTTCAAATTCAACCTATGAACAACCGCGACTGTCTAGAAAAATTCTTGCCGAGAAATATTAATTTGATTCTGACATTCTCCCAAACTGGTAAATATTATATCACTTTACTTATATCTTGTAACCAGAGTTTAGGTTTAACAGTCGCCAAACTGTCTCGAAGTAAATTTTCACGAAATCTAGACCTTCCAGTTCTATCAAACTTGAATAACTTTATCACGACCTCTCCACTGTTTAGTTCACATAACCACTTTTCATGATGGAAACCTCCCACCACCAATATTCCCTTGGATGTTGCGAAATATTATATATTTATTATTTATACTACCATTTGAGAAACTAGCTGAAATACTCCTTTTTGTAACTTGTGGAAACCCTGGACTAGCACCACTGCCCTTCATAAAACTGGTGAACATCTTCGAACCTCAAGTATGGTTCTTGATATTCACAATGTTTCTCGCAATTTCATTCTTGGAGCGATGGGGTGACCATTGGGGTGACCATATCCGAACGAAGGGATCAAAAGTAAGTAAAGAAATATTCTTGGAAGACATTAGGTAACCTGTGGCCATCCTCCTAGAACAAGGAGACAATGTCACAAATGAAACATCTTTGCCTCAAATGGTCAGCAGCTGGCTAATTAGAAATTTAAGTTTTTCATAAGTACGTAGAAATTGGAATATATTTGTCATGTAAGTATCATTGAGGATTATATATTTTTTTAAATTATACCGAATTCAAAATTCAGCTAGAAAAATGTATTACCTGGTTTAATTATTAAATTCAGTTGAAAAGGTTTGGACATACTTTTCATTTTACCAAGCTTCATTCTCCAACTCAGGAAATAATCAAAGTCAAGGGTAACGTAAAATGACTTTTGTATTATTTTATCGCGATACTGCTGAATTGCCGACTAGCAGAAAAATTCCAAGGAAATTTTTAGGGCTCCTTCATACCGAAAGAAAACATAACCTTCAAAATTTTCATCGTGGCATAATTTTCATCGTGGTATTGCTTCCTCAGCTCTCCCATGTCCTAGTTTTACATGGAATGCTCATATCACATCGCATTTTTTGTTTGAATGAA
Source organism: Heteromurus nitidus (assembly GCA_034687055.1). Taxonomy (NCBI): domain Eukaryota; kingdom Metazoa; phylum Arthropoda; class Collembola; order Entomobryomorpha; family Entomobryidae; genus Heteromurus; species Heteromurus nitidus. The sequence continues at coordinate 16,274 of JAQFZW010000726.1, read as the reverse complement.
ATCTCCTTCGCAAACTGCACATTCCATAAATCATTTCACGTCCTCTGCAAAAATCCAATGAAATTAGTTTTCCCCTGAACATTCTACCGAGAGCAATTAAGTGACGAAGACATGGACTCAATTTTGGTTTTCGTTTCCATCTTAATCGCATGTCAATTTCAACATGCATTCTCCATAAGTAGGAATCCTTACAGACACGTGGAAATGTTGGATCCCGACGGAAAATACCAGCTGGAATGGACGGTGGACTGGAAGGAAAAGCGTGTTGTTTTCCAAGTAGCTGTTGAAACGAGGGGATATGTTGGATTCGGTCTTTCGAAAACGGGGGAAATGGCCGGAGCTGATATTGTGATTGGAGGAGTGGCTCCTGATGGAAAATCTTATTTCACGGTAGGTTCAAATTTTTAAAAAAATAATGAAGCAAGACGTCGATTTTTTCATAATTTTTTAAAAATTATTCAAAACTCATTTTTTTCTGAAAAAGGACATGCATGGACTAGCGGATCATCAGGTGCCAGTTCCCGACCACAGCCAAGACTGGGTGCTCCATTCAGCAAGAGAAACTGGGACACACACATTTCTCTCCTTTTCAAGGGCACTTGACACTTGTGACATTGAAGATGACATTCTAATTGGAGTAATTAAAATTTAAAATTATTACGAAAATTATGAAAATTAGTGCTTCTTGACTTGATTTCACTTCTAACATTTTTCATAATATTTTTAGGATGATACTCTTGTACTGCTGTGGGCATACGGGGAAACTGGCTTGCCTCCAACTTATCATTACTCTACCAGAGGAACCTTCAGGGCCTACTTGCTGGATCCAGAGTTCGGTCCTTCCAGCTCCCTCCCGTTTCCACTAACAATAAGTCAAAGTCAACCAATAATCGAGGACCTGTCTCTCAAAACCTGGTCAATTTCCACAGATTTCCAGATCCCAACAAAGACGACAACTTACTGGTGTAACTTTCACAAGATTGAGCTTCCTCGAAAGCATCACGCCGTCGCGTTCACAATCAACATCGATCAAGTCAGCAAGCCACACGTTCACCACATCATCCTCTACAGATGTGTCCCTCCTCCAAACTCGGATCCTGCAATTTTGTACGAAGCCTTCGTCAACCACAAAGGAGCGGAGTGCTACGACAGAACTGTTGAAGATGGTGGCATCCCAACTCAATTCTGCTATGATATCACTTATGGATTCGCTATTGGAGGGAGGGTATAAAGCTTATAAAATGTATCCAAACATTTTTTATTAAGAAAATTTTTTTTAATGTTTATTTTTTGTAAATAGTCGACATATTTCCCACACCATGTTGGGATCCCGATTGGAAGAGTGCCGAGGGAATACTACGTGTTTCAGGTGCACTACGACAATCCTTCGGGAAGAGCCGACATTCTCTCACATGTTCAAATGGATATTTTGTACACTGACAAGTTACGGTTAGCAATTTAGACAAATTACATATTTTTATTTAAAAATCAATCTTCAATTTTGAATTTTATATATTTTCTGCAGACAAAACGAAGCAGGCATTATGGGCGTTGGTCATGGCATTCCAGGCTCCCCTTCCTTATTCGTTCCCAGATTCGAACGGAATCATATGATTGTGGGCCACTGCAGCCCAAATTGCACTCGGAAAATGTTTCCAGCTGAAGGGATCAAGGTGGTGAGTGTCTTTCTTCACTCGCACAATGCAGGACGGAAGCTGAGACTCCAGCACTTTCGGGGGAATCGGGAGCTCCAGCCAATTGCCAAGGATGACAACTACATTTTCAACTTCCAGCAGGGTAGATTCCTCCGGAGGGAAGTTGTCATTTTGCCAGGAGATCAAATGACAATCAGTAATAAAATCCTATTTTTATTTTATTTTTGAAAAAAATGTGACAAATTGTGTTCAATTGATTTTATGTATAAATAGATTGTGTTTATGACACAACAACAGCAGCTGAGACGACAGTTGGAGGTTACGCCACTGAGCAGGAAATGTGCATTGCCTTTCTCCTCTACTACAACAAGCTTGATGAATTTCCGTCGTGTCGAAGTCAAATCATTAATCCAGATTACAACAAATTCTACTTGGGAATCACGAATATGACTTGGTCAGTTTGTTAAAACCAAACCATAGAAATATTTTGATTCTTCCATGCAAATTTTTGTCCTTGTATTTTTTCTTTTAAAATTTCAGGGACTTGTCGCAACTGGAATATCTTGCAACGTCACCTCTCCAACTTGCTGGCCAGAGGATATCCCAACTCTCAGACAATGTCAACTGGAGCAGGGCATTACGAGAGAGATTGCAAAGGGACCATTTGCTTCTTCCCCAAGTGACCGGTTGCCCAAGAATTGCATTTCCTCTGGAGGCGCCGCTTCCCCCCGAACTTGTCACTTTCCCAGTCCAAGTCAGCCCATATATTGAACCCCAGCAATGTGGACAGAGATACTGAGTTTTTCAACGCGTTTAAATTTATTATTAATCATCAAAAGACGAGCAAAAGTCTTAATTAATTCATAACATTATTTAGAATTTATTTAGAATAAATTATTTAGAAATCTTGAACTTCATCAGCGTACCCTAATCCGTTAAACTTCTCCCCAATCCAGGTGAAACACTTGCCCAAAATCCTAAAAATCCCTTTCCGCTTCTCTGCGCAAAATACACCTGAAGCGATCGTCAAAAGAACAAAATACAAATAAAACATGACAACAATAATATTATCCTCGAGTGAGATCTTCTTCGGACTATGCTTCATTCTCGCCTCGTTGACAATACTTTCCCATTGATTAATCCTCTCGAACCATTCATCCCACTTGCGATCCAACGCTGACTCAAACAGCGCCCTCAAATGTCTCATAAACAACCCCGCTGGAATTGGCGCATTGTCAAATCGCCAATTGCTGAAGGTGAAGCCGAACCTATCCTTGCTGATTGTAACCTTATCCGGGTTCCGTCCTGCCTTAATACGAGCTTTCACCAATTTATGATAAACTCTCTGAACAGTTTTGTACGTGTCCAAATACGCAATCCTACTACATTTCCACAACTCTGGAAAATAAAACTTTGCCTTTGACATTTGCTCCAACTCCAAATTGTCTTGAGGTCTGATGAGCAACCGCTGAAATCGGCTGACCTCCTTCCTCCGGAATACGCTCCCCTTCTGAATGTACAGAAATGTGTCGAGTTTCGTCACCAAACTCTCCTTTGGCAAAGTCGAGGATGGTGGATTGTAGCGAAAAACAAGTTTGGCCATCCCCGCCTTCTTACTCTCCAGCGGCGAGTAGAGGGTAAACTTCCTCTCCAGAATTTCCTTGAAAGTGTCCACCTTCTTAATTGTGAGGAGGGGCGCGGTAAGTTTCTGAATTGTTTTCGCCTCGTAGCACTCCTTGAGGATAATCAGGACGAGGATCCACGCCCCGCATAATAGTCTAAACTTGTGAATAACGCTACTTCCTTGTGTGAGGAGCATCGTGAAGACCACAACAATATCTCCAAATTGATCTCCTGCTCCTGCTCGGTTTCCACCTCCACCCCTACCTCCTCCTCCTGCGGGATCGATTCTCCCTTTCCAGAAGTTGATGAGTATGCCCGTCAGCAAGCCGGTGATGAGGAGAGCTACCCAGTTCCCAGTGTCAAACGCGCCAAACAGACCAGCAATCGATAAGCCATTACTTTCCTGAGTTGGTGCGCAGGTGACAAAGTGCATCGCATTTTTGTAGTTTGTGCTAAAATACACTTGAGTTGAGATGTAAGTGGAGTCTTCCAGCCTCTCATAGAATTTGATTGTTGCAAAATAGGGAATCAAGTCGAAAATTGGGAGGTAGTACCTAAATCGTAGGATGGCGAGTAGTACGGATTTGGTGCCGATTTCTTTGTTCTTTCGAAGGTAATCAAGAAAATAATCCTTGGCCGAAGGAGTACTTCTGTTTGTTTTATCAAGTCTGTTTCCAAATGGTGCTCTATTATTATTGTAAACTTTCCAAGTTGACCCCATGAATCTGTACATCTTCTCATGGAATGCGGCGAGGGAAGGGAAATCTGAAAGAGACCCGTCATCCACCTGCACAACTGGAAGCATGTTCTGAAGAAGCCAATCAGCTGTTTCCTTTGGCGGACAGACGTAATGGGAACTTGACTTGCATTCTGGTATTGTTTTGAGAAAAGTCAGCTTCTGGAAGTAGTCAACCAAGAATATTTCCTTAATGTAAAAAGGCTCGCCTTGTTGCTCCGGGGAACGAATAGGAAATACTAGATTGATTGCATCGAATGCATCCAGAAGCTGGCCAGGGTGACGGTCTCGCCACAATCTAGCAAGGTCCGATGGAGTATCAAACTTTGACGAGCTGAAATTTCTCTGAACGACGACAAAGCCGCCTCGTAATTCCTTTGAAAAAGGATTGTCAAAATCCTCCAACTTTCTCACAACAATTCGGACCTGGTGAGAGCGCGGGCTAGTGTAATGTTTCTCTTCTTTCGAAAGGTGGAGCCGATAGTCGTAAATAGGGTCAAGGAGAGTTTTATAAAAGCTGTCGATTCCTCTGAAAGAGTTACTCCAATTATTGCAAGACGATGGCTCAATAAATATTTGCACGGAACACGTGCGTCGAGGTGGTGGAGTGGAGCGGAATCCAAATTCGTTCTTCCCATGACGTCGTATGTACGCACGTCGTTTAGGTTCCTTGCAGTCGATGTAATTGGCGTTTCCGTGGCGACGATATAAGCGATCAGATTTAGATGCGGGGGAAAAATCTAGAGATGACAAGATTATAGGAAACTTCAAGGGCAAAAGGTCGTACTTCAATTCCTCCCGCCCGTCAAAGGATTCCCGGTGGCCAGACGAGTTAGTAATCAGCTCAGCGTGTCCCTGGTAACAATTTAAAAAATAATTTAATTAAAAATTGTAAAAATTGTCTGTTATTATTAGACATATTTAAATTTAAAAAGAAAGTAAATTCATGTATTTATGTGGGCCTTTGTACCTCTGCAAATTTAATCTCTATGGAGACAATGTGAACTGTGCAATCTGTGAATAGATCCAGCGTGTTGTTAAAATCCAACCTGTTATGGTAAATTTGTAATGCTTCGCTTAGAAACACAAGTAAAATCGACAGGAACATTGGTTCAAGCATGACTATATTTTTTTAGACAGTGGTTGTCAGGAGAATCGGAACAAAAATTTATTGAAAAAGAATGGAGCAAAGTTGACGTTTTTAGAGCTACTTTTCATTTAAAAACGATCGATTTGCGGTTGTGATATGATCGATGTGAAGGTTTGAAAGGAAAGAACGCGAAAATGGATAATCTCGTTAGAATAATAGGTATACCTGAATTGTCGGGGAGGTGTACTAAATTATCGAACGACATTGTGGCAACGGCTGATTGGCCAAGACTTCAAGACTTAAACCAATCAATCAGAGGCATCTGTTTTTTTACCCCTTTTCGACTATTGATTTAAGAAAGTTCAAGGTATTTCTCAGACTGAGTGAGACGTGCGGAGGAATAATAAAAATGAAAAATATGTTAGTCTTGGCTGTAATTAATAATATCCTGATTAGAAATGGGCGTATTGTTTGGCCACATACTTATTAGGTGAATGAGTGTAATTAAATCATTGATCAGCATTCCGTCCACTCCAATACATTTCAATTTTTGTAATTTCCGGCGCGATCCGTTTCGCGTGACTGTTAATGGCTAAATAGGCTAATTGAAATAATTTTAATTCATTCGGCAAATTAGATAGTTTGAATAACATGATAATATATATTTCACTTATGATTTATGAATACTAGATTTTTAAATATTTGTCCAAATAATGAAGGTAAGCCAGTTCCATCAGCTTTAACTTTAAAATAACATTTTGCACCTCGTGAGACTTCAAACCTAAAATGCGCACCAAATGAACCAGATTTTTCATATTCTTGAGATGTCATCTGCAACAGTAAGTTGAAGGTGAGTGACCTCTTTTGATGAAGTAAGTGTGTCAACTATGTTACAAAAGGAAATAATAATGTTGACGATAATTGTGATATATCCTTGGCTATGTGCATTCTCGCCATGTATGCTCATAGAGGGCCACCTGAATGATTCAAAATGTTATTAAATCTTTTAAATTCAACCTTATATTTAGATATTCGGTCAACTTTTGTGAATTTCTTCACTGAGCTTTGATGTGTGAAATTATTAAAGTATTTCAAAGTGAAACGATTGTCATATGTCTTTCTAACGCCAATTCAGCAAAAATCTTGGTTCGCAAGCGAACACGGAGAGGAGTCTGTGTGCAAAATCCTGCTGACGAATATAAAATTTAACATCAGGGCCGGTTGCCTCGTAAGTATGACAATAGTAACTTGTCGCTTTGGAAGAGCAGAGACAGGCAGAATCAACTTGAAAGAAGGGTTGACAGACGATTTATGTACTGATGAAAGGAGGAGGACGTGCTATGCGATTTCGAATATTACAGCACATTCGTATATGTTATTATTTTGCAGCAACATAAATATTACTTATGCATAAACAAAGTCTGGGAAGTGTCTAAAAATATATATCGCCACCAAAAATAAAATGTGGCTCAAATCCATCATTTGCTGTTAACATTCGTAAATCGTACTTTCGAAAAAAACATATTAATTATGCACAACAGAAGTCTGGGAAGCGGCAATAAAATATAAATTTTAATGTTAAGATCCAGACATAACCGTTTGCCAGTTAATTGCCTACTTTCATGGTTAAATGACGTTCCGACATTTGAATTCTGCCGATATGCGATAATCGAACTGTCTGGAATATTTCGAAGGACATTGAAAACCACTTTGATAATTAAATAACTTTGTTTCTTGTCTGAAAAATTGGCCAATCCATTAGCCGTTATAACAGTAATTCCTACTGTTGGTTGTAGGGTTGTTGGTTCCTACACAATAGACAATGGGAGATATGTAAGTATAAAATACATATGGTTTGGAATGGAAAGGCTCCTGCATTAGTAACACATGTCTGAAAATTTTATTTAAGAAAAGACATCCACCTAACTTCGAATTTCATTTAAGTAAATTTATTAAGCTGAACTAGATTTCTTTGTAACCAAACACACATCGATAATTCGCTGTAAACAAAAGGACTGGATAATCAAGGGCGTTGTTTTCTCAATGTAATTCACGGAGCCAAAATTGACTTTCAACATCCCACAAGACTTCATCACTCTGTTCAAATATTTGTTTCGAATTGACTGCGCAACTGTTCTCATAATTCTCGTCGTTATTTTAGAATTGTGATGCATGTCTGCAAGGAAATCGTAAACTATTAGAATAACTAGCGAAGCAAAAATCCCAAAACCCGTGAATAACACAACGAGAAGGGAAGAAACATTGTCTCTTCCCCCTTCTTTCAGCACTGTGACAATGCTGACTACTTGCCCAACTCCACAACACATCATCGTTCCGACGAAGGCGTCCTCCATCGTCTCGTTGTAACAATTGTTGAGGATTTTGAGAGCTCGAATCCCAACCACTTCTTCGAATATTCGGGTTTCAGTTCGTAGACCTTGTAGCCTTCTGCAAAGGGGAGAATACAACTTGTAAAAGTGTTGAAGACGAAATAATATTAGAAGGATTTATGACGAGTTTTTTTTACTTTAGACTTATCTGTTCATCCAGCATGATACAAACTGAACCAACTATTCCATTCAAAATGATGCGGACTCCAGCTTGAACTGTCACCACCCAAATAATATAATTGATCAAGAAATTTACGGCGAATCTTGCCATCGCTGGGATGTAGGCTAACTCGATTCTGTTGAAACGAAAGGCATCCAGAGTGTTAAGTGCTGATATTGGAAGGAATGCGATTGTTATTGCCGAGGCGAGCGGAAAGAATGAGAGAACGAACAAGTGGTAAATATGGAACAATAATTTTGCAAGTTTAATTTTCAGGGTGCTGCCTTGTATCTTGCCTGCAAATTAAAAGCAGTTAAATTGAAGTTGTTAAAAAATATCGTGCTGAAATGTAGAAACAGACGTTCTTTCTTACCAATGAGCGGAAACCGCTTCTCCCAAGAAATGAGACCGTCGAGTAATTTCGGAATGTTCCCTGGACATACTCCGAGCTTGAAATTAATCTGAGCGGTCGCACAGAATGTGACAAAGAACATTAATTTTTGACTTTTGTAGAACTGATCTTGACTTTGAAGAATCGGGATTCCATTTAGAGTGGCTGCACAAATGAGTAAAATGGAGATTAGCATGTGTTTCTTGCGGGAAGAAGGATTGTCGGTGATTTTATCCGGTTCTGATGGTGAATACTTTATCAGAGAACCTCCTATTAGACTACATTTCTTCTCACACTTCAAGTACACCGCGAGAAAATAATATGTTAGCGACATTTTGGTCAAATCTTATTATTATCGTGCTTAACTGGAACTAGTCCCTTAAATTTGGTCGCGGGCAATGATTCCTGATGTGAGCTAATAAAGTTAAAATTCTCATTTAGACCAACTTATTTGATTTGCGAGATGGATTAGAATCCGATTCGTAAGAGGCATACTTCAGTCAATGTGTAATTAGTTGAACACACGAAGGGAAATACGGAACGCTTTCGTCCACACCTTTTACTATTAGAGGCGAGACGTCTCAACAATACTGCAAACATTTGAGAATTAATAATTAAGTACGCAGCGAACAACACTAATTCTAGCTTAAAGCTGACACATACTTGAAAATCAAGCTGTGAAAAACTAACGTACAAACCAAATAGATTACAATTAAATATTTCTTCGATGTGTTAAACATGTTCACACTTAAACAGTGCAAATATGTACAACCAACAATCTCATACTCTTTTGACAATTTTTTAAGTAAATACGAAGTCTGATGTAGTGATGGCTGCCTATTCCTTGTTACCTTTAAATAATCTGATATAAATATTCCACATTCTAAATGTTTGTCACAAAAGGCTGAATGCGTACAATGTATTGCTTGTAATATTTTCCGCAAATATGTACATTACAACTCACTGAATTACCTTAGGTACAGCTATGATGACGAGGGGCGATGATGCGGACACCTTCGATGGAGATTCGTTCATTGAGAAGTGGCCTGGATTGAGTTAATAATTTTTTCCATATTTGGTCACTTGTGTATGACTTTATATTTTTACGTTTTGTTGACATTTGTATGGAAATGGTCAAATATTCAGGGTTTACTTCATTCCGAAAAGAGTATGATGAAGAGGTTCTCGACGCACTCATTTCTCATATGGTAAACATTAGTCCCAGTAGCGTCGCTAGATGTTTTGGTACCCGGTGCGGGTAATCATTTTGTCACCCCCCTCAATATTCGAAAGTTGGAAGTTTCTTACAAATATTAGAAATATTTGGAGATGTGGACCCGTGTCTGAGTTGTGAATGTAATTTAAAAGTTTAGTATCATTTAAAATTTACAGCATTCAAATCTGTAAGATGCTCAATTTAAAGAATTCTTTGTTTTCGTTACTGAAGATCTGGTCCCAGGTTACGTTTCACCATAGCCAAATGAAATCCCCCGTCCATTTCGCAATCATTTTCCAAAATGGTCCGCAGGTTTGCGTAAAATCCCATGTCAACACCATGCAACGATCATTTCACAAGGCATTCCGCGCAATAGGTAATTTCTACGTATTACTCCTTGGTGAAATTATGTAACCTGGGACCATATTCTGGTTTTTATGGTCCCATATCCCGGTTCCACACGGGTATACTTCCTGCATTTTATTATGATACTAAATACGACTTCCTGGCCAGCGGCGGATCTAGAAAAAAATAACAGGGGGGGGCTGACAGGGAGGGCTAACATTAAAGGGGCATTGTGAGATTTTCTATGGCCCCATTTAACGTAATGTATTTTTTGGCAACGACAGGGGGGGCTGAAGCCCCCCCTAGCCCATGCCTAAATCCGCGCCTGTTCGTTGTGTACACGCCCCAGTGAGCGTACGTCTGTCCGAATTTTTGTTTCACACTAAAGCACTTTGCTCGAACGACGTTTCATTCCGGACACCAAGTTCCAACCTTTCAACAAATGTTGGGAGCTTTGCTGTGTACACCGAAAGCGCCAACTTTAGCCCTAAAGCGTTGTTTGCAAATACCATATAAATTCGTTTCGTGCTTCAATCCTGGAACGATATGAGCACTTTCATTGAATCGATTAATTAGTCCACCACGTTCAAAATCTCCATTACAAAGGTTGTACAATATCGTCCAAGTTGTAAATTATAGAATAGTTAGCATCCAACAATTCTCTCAACGTCTCGAATGGCTTCGCTCTGGGCGCGGCAGTAACAATGCTGGTTATCAGGTTAGAGTAAATGCAACAAATCCAGCTTCCAATAATCACAGCAACCAGGTGACTATAATTTATACTGTGAAATACGTAATGACCAAAAATATCTCCACAAACACAAAACTACCGCTTAGCATTTTCTCCAGCGAAAAATGCCCAAAACGAATTGAGTAAATGATCAAACACAACCCCGGCAACGTACACAAAATCCACACCAACTTCTGGAGAAATGGCAAATATCCATGTTTCTAGAAAACTCATTTTCCCGTCAGGATTTAAAAATGATTTTATACAGTACACCATTTCCCTGGTAGATATTACGTTGTGAATGTTAAACTGGGAAACTAGCGTACCCACTTCATCATAGTCCTCAAAAGACATGCTTGTTCCAATACATTCGTTGCCACTGAAATCCAGAATTCTCGAATTGCCATTAAGTTGTAATCGCACGAGACATATTTCAATTCGTGGAAATGCTCCAAACAAAATAACTGACAAACTCCTAACAAAATGTTAAAGGATGACAATGAGTTGTAAAAGTGGGGAAGGGGTATTGCAACATCAATAAGGGACGATGATTTGGCTCATTATTTTTTCCTTCAAAACGTGCATGGTTCTTGTATGGTAAGTTGGTGAAATAATGTGTTGTGCGGAATTGATTTAAAAACGCAGAGCAGGTTTTACTTATTCGTCGACAAAACTACGACAACTAACTGATCTAACTCATAACAAGACGAGTCGAAATTGGTTTCTGGTAAACCGGATGTCATGGCGACGCGTGAGAATAATCGATTGACGTAAGATATATCGAGGATATCTAGGGTATCATATGCATCATTTCAACGGAAACACGGTTGCTTCATTTGGAAAATGAAATATCCATGTATGATGACGGAACATTCTTTTCGGGGTGAATTTCTTTTCATCAAGCGAAATCAGTCAGCCATGTGTCAAAAAATCCTATAAACATGAGATTATAAACGTAAGAATTTAAACATGCAAAATGCCCACCTTTATTTTTATTGCTAATACAGCGATTCTCATTTCCAGAAAATTCTAAATAATGTAATGCACAACTAGAAGTAATTCAGTTCGTGCAAGTAACAAAATAAAGCTCTATCATGAGCTATGCACTTCATTCTTACAAGAGACACAGCCGTTCACATTGATAAAAATCGTCTCATAAAAACACTGTTAGAATTCTTCGTTGAAATGTATGGCGCAAACGAAAAATGAAACGTCTTGAAATCTATCAAAACGTTTATTTATGCCGGAGGGCTATCCCTAGAGAAGTTCCACTTTACGCGAACATTTTTAAATTCCACCAACTGGTATAATCATGTAGAAAGGTTTAGTCATCAAAGTTTACTTTGATTATCAGCGCACATTTATTGTTGTGTACTAAAGTAAACCTCCTTACAAAAATTACCAATTCTAAGGTATCGTATTGATTTTGTTTTCGTGATCGAACTGATTGGTTTCGTATAGTATCCTACTTATTGATGAAAACATTAATTTTTCGAATGGGATTTAAAGCAGGGGTAGACAAATATTGTATATCCCTTCTTGTTTTATTTCTGCGATCTTAAAACCTACCAGTAAAACTTAAAATTTTACAACTTAGCAATTATTTAAGGAGTTCCATGGAGTGCGTGACTGTCATTGTTCAAAAAAGTGGAACCCCTTTTATTAGAGAAATGCAAGCACTCAATATCTTAGCCGAACATCGTCATCAGGAGCAAGGAATTCCTGAGGACGACCCAGCTTTCAATATCCCTTTAATCTAAAATTTCAAAATAACACATGTTTGTCTAAAGTCATGTAATCTTTACAATCGCTACAAAAAAGTACATTTTAATTTACAAAGTATGCTTTTATGATTATTTTTGCGTTTTTTGTGCCATCAAATATGACTGGATGTGCTGAGGCAAAGATCATTATTTAATGTATGGCCTTAATATACATAAATGTAGCCGAACATATTCAGCTCATCACAATCTATGAATTTGAGAAGCAATGAAAGTACAAAAATCATGAGCTACTTGAACTAACCTATAAGCAAGATATAGTCGACATTCCATCACAAATACGAGGAGACAAAGGGACAAACAAATTACACAAGCATAAGCAAATGGCGCAAATTTTTCAAAAGAAATGAAGTCTGCATTAGCATTTACTTTGTCGAGGATGTGAAACAACTTGAGATATCTTCGGAGTGCCCACGTTGCCCACTCGTCCCATAGCCAACTCAACCCATTTTCGTGCAAAGTTCTCACAGTCTTCATTAGCCAAACCTGATTCGTAGTGTATATAGCCCAATGATTGTAAATAGTCCTTAAGTTCTGTTGCGCACGAAAGCATTCTGCTTTGTCGAAGGATGACTCGTTCCTGACGAGTAGTCGCAAATGTTCCAAATAACTTGGGAGCGTAACTGAATCCACTGGGAGCGCTAATCTTACGCGTAGAACGTCATTTGCAAATGTCAAATATTTTGCCAATTTTCCCATTTGATTCAAATGTAGTCCTGGAATGATGTGAGCACTGTTGTTAAAGCGATTCATTGAAATCCCATTCTGTTTAAAGGCTGTCCTAAAGTCATGATAAATTTCCGTGGTATCCATATTGTCCAAATTATAAAGTATTGAGTAGTTAGCATCCAGCAACTCCTTTAAAGTATCGAATGTCTTGGCAGTGGGTGCAACAGTAACAATGCTGGTTATTAGGTTAGAGTAAATTGAGCAAATCCAACTTCCAATAATCATGATAACCAGGTGGCTATAACTTACCCTGTAAAATATATGTTCTCCAAGAAATATCTTCACGCATAGAAAACCACCGCTTAGCATTTTATCCAAAGACACACCCCCACAACGAATTGCACAAATGAGTAAAGCGACGCCAATGAGTGCACACAAAATCCATCCAATTTCTGGAGAAATTCCAAATATCCAGGTTTCAAGAAAATTCGTCTTTCCATCAGGATTTAAAAATGACTTTAAACAGTACACTAGTTGGTAAGTCGATAATATGTTATGAATATTATACTGGAACGCCATAATTGCTTTCTTTAATCCGGTGTAGTTATCAAAACGAAAGCTTGTTCCAATAAATTCTTTGGTATAGCGAGTGACAATTTCCTTTTGAGGTGTAATACTAAAATTGTGAGTTGTTGCTAATGTGAGAATTGCCATTACGTTGTAAGTGCATGCAACATATTTCAACTCTTGGAAATGCTCCAAACAAAACATCGGATCTCCGACATTTTTAAAATAGGGAGTCGACTCAAAAACTTTTACTCCAATTTTCCTTCCATTACTATTCCAAAATAGTAACTTGTGGTATGAGAGAATATCATTGTTGCCAATATGCAACATGCTTTTTCCTTCCTCCAACTCCTAGCTTACGCCAACCGCGCAATACGCATTGCAGATCGTTGTGATCTTCAACTGCAGAAGAGTTACTCCATCCAAAAGAACTACAAATTTTAGCGCTGGAAGATTCGAAATCCACTTGCTTTCCCAAACTAGTTCAATTTCATTACTTCGTTTCCGAATGGTTGTGACGAAAACAAACATCGATTGAGGCGAGAATGCTAGTTGTAAGTAGGTTCCCCCAAGGGCAACAGCAAACAGAGAATCTTCCATTTTCGAGTCTGCGTTGTTGGGGTAAACATATGGGACGAGAACCACATTCTGAGCGACAGAGAGTTTTATAATTTGTCGCTTGATTGATAAGGTTTTCAAATCAAGATCTTTCGTTGTGACTCGCGTTGTTCTAAGAATGGACTTATAATGAGAACAAGTACTTATGTCTGGATAATCTCTAAATATTACAATATGGTCAATTATAAATAAGTGGAGAACGTATGATTGAGTGTGATCGCGTAGCCAGGGAAATAAATTTGTAAGAGGATGGCATTCGGTGGATGTGGTGGGGAACGGTTGAAAGATGATGAGGATGAAGATGATGATGGTAAACATTATTTTGTACTTCAAATTGTACATTTTTTAAATACGAAAATTTTACATTGAAAACTATCACGGGAAGCGGACTTGATAAAGAAGAATGAACAAATTTTTACAAAGATATCTGGAGATCCAGATGGCGTAACTAAGGAAATATAGATTTCAAGGGATGGAATTGAGCTGACAACATGGGAAAGTGGTGCTGTACGATCACAAAGGAAAATAATGACGATGGGGGTCATTATTTTGACTTCAAAAAATTTTTATGTTTCGTAGACACGAAAAATATATTTGTATCCAAATTTGTTTAGTTGAATTGGTACAAGCACGATGTAAGAATTTGTTTTGTAGAAGTGTTGTGTTTTACTGCCAGTTTCGTTGAAACTTCGTCGCCCCACTGAAGGTTACATAGCATGAGAAATCGATAATTTATGTCTGGTAAACAGGATGCAATTTCGTCGTCACCTCAGGTAATATGTCAGGATTTTCGTAAGCGAAAGCCCACTTCCGGTAGTCTCATAAATTGGGCTATCATGCTTGCTGATTACACACGTGCAATAACACATAGATATGTATACCGATACCTTACAACCTTACAACAGACTTGTAAAACCGTTCATGGCTTACAAAATCGTTGAGAAATGTGGAATTGGCACAAACAATGACCTTTTCATTAATTCTAAATGTTATTCTCGATGTGCGTCATAACAATTCGAGAGTCACTTGCAGATATGATATGTGCCAAGAACTATTGGTTTTGAGCTGGAGAAACAGGCGCAGGTGGCATACCCAAGAGTTACGCATGCTTGGAGTGACAGCGAAATGTGTACGTGTCGAGAAGCATTTTTCGATAATGAAGTGTTTTACGAGTATTCACTCTGCCTCACAATTCAATTTGGATAACCATGTAAAGGCTATGAAGTCTTACAACAAAGAGTATGTATTGATGAGCACGGTACACCGAACGACTACGTATCGTGCAAAAGTAATCACTTTTTTAATGTCATTCGTATCAACTGATACAGCATTTCTCGCACTGCCAGTCCAACATTTTGACATTGTCTGACTTTGAAAAATGAGGTACATCAACCAAACACATAATTCCGCCAGACGATGCTTGAATAAAAATATCTTCTGTCTGAACCTGGTATTGAGTAATAAGCTTTTAATAAATTAATCCTTTGGGTTTGGCCATACCTGCGTGTGATATGGGACGAGACAAAAATTATAATCAAACAAACAGGTGGCAAGTGCTTAATCCATGTTTGAGCTTCTCGTCCCACCATCACCAGTGTCAAACTAACAGAGCTGGGCTTCACACATTGAATTTTGTTCCTTTCTTAAATTTCTGCATTTCTAAATTTATTAAAGTTTCCAGAAAAATGGAGTCGATTGGGCTACTCTTGTTTCAATCAGAATTAGAATTTAGCTGCAATGCTTCGGAAGAAAGCGAAGGAACAATTATTGCAACATGTTCAAGAATTTTGGACATAACGAAATTGCAGTCCGTTCAAAGCGAACCCGAACATATTCTGGCAACTGAACGATTTAAGGGGAAACTTGCGCAACATCTGGGCCCACTGGACTGGTTGCTTGAAGAGTAAGATACTTGTGCATAATATTTCGTATTAAGGCGCTTAGCAATTTAGTCTCCAAGCACAATTTTTTTTAGCTTTACAAGCATGTAATTGATATGGGACATCGAAAATATCAAACGAGGGAATTTTGTAGTTGATTCAAATCTCATTCAAAAAAATGGACCAATGGACGACCACCTTGAAGGTACTCGTTACTATGTGACTGCTCAACGGCTGGGTTGTATGATTCATCCCCTATTTTTCAAATGCCAATTGCATTTCAGTTGTATGTCGTATACCAGAGCACCGGTAAATACTCTCCTTTTGCCTGCCATCCACAAATAAAACGTTCTATGACTAATTTAACGTTGCATGTAAATAACAAATGACAAATATTATATTTATTTCATTTTCTAAAGGTAG